>JANHGD010002422.1:111654-123935 GCA_027560375.1 Imantodes cenchoa
TACCCACCTCGGAAGGATGGAAGGCTGAGTCAACCTTGAGCCTGGTGAGATTTGATCCGCTGAGCTGCTGAACTAGCGGTCAGTTTCAGTAGCCTGCAATACTGCACTCTATGCACTGAGCCACATTTTCCCCACTATTACATGAATTTTATAACTCGCTTCTCGCTAACTGCAATGATAAAGAGTGTGAGATACTCTGACCAAGGATGTTTAAATCTTTTGGATATCTTTTCTTGGATGAGGGAGAAATGCAGAAAATACATCTATTCTGCTTTTGTCATGCTCATGTCACACATTCTGTTTAACTATAAGAGTTGTTTTATCAATGAACCACTATTGTAGTTGATGTTTCTAGTTGGTATTTTTATACAGCGTCCTGAAAACAGAATAAATTGATGTCCTAAAGAAATGTTATTCCTCTTCCTTCCCAATTATTTTATTCCCTTGATTATTCATGCAAAATATTCTTAATCCTGTGGTTTTCCTTTATTTCCTTTATGTGGACCATTGTATAATCATCAGAAGATTTTTAGGATTATTAGATAAATCTAGAGTTGACACCCACCAAACTAACAAGAAGATTGCATCAGCATTTCTCTGAATGAAATAAACATGAATTTAATGTAAAATTGTAATTAGCTAAAATATTTCAATAACGTCAAATATCCTGCGATTTCAGGAAAGAATGCTGACTTCTGGTAGCTTTGATAGTCTAAAATATTAAGCACAATATAGATAGATAGATAGATAGATAGATAGATAGATAGATAGATAGATAGATAGATAGATATAAGATGATATAGAGATAAGAGACATAGAGATAGAGATATTTGCACCCACAGCAGGGGTCAGCACTTAGCCAACTGACTGTTCTTGAAAAGGCTTAGCAGGGTTTTGAATCTGGGTTTACTTGGCTGAGAGACTATTGGAAATTGCAGGCAGGACTGTAGGTTAGATTGGAGGTTGAAGAAACACCCAGGATGAAGAAAGTGGAAAGCATTTCTTTACTATTGTCAGGAAAAATAGATAGACATGAGCAGTTAAGATCAACCTGAGGGAACCTTTGTCTTATTTCAAGGAATCTAAGTGGTCTATAGTCTACAGGTTGAAAGACACTGCCTTATACTGCAATTCAAATTTACTGGTCTATAGTTCTTAAGCTGAGAAATGTAGATTAGTTGTGTTGGGATAGATAATTTGGGGAGTTCTACTATATGATTAATCTTAGACATCTGTTAGATTTCTTTACATCTAGTTTTTAGATTGGCGTGTGCAGCAGTGCAGCATGACACTATTATTTATGTGCTGTAACTTTGGAGTTGAAGAACAGATGCTTAAGCAATAAAAGCACTGCCTTATTACTTGAAGCCTGCTTAAAAAGAATTGATTTGTAATAATGATTAAATCTATAGTGGTCCTTTTAAGGCTCTTGTCCATCCTTTAAATCTCCTTTATATTCTGTTCTATTACCATGTAAGGGATATGTACAATTTTTCAAACAGGGCTTTTAGCTAGAACAGTGGTTCCTAAACTGGGGGTAATTAGCCTCAAGGGGGTAATTTGGGCATATCCCCAAGATAATGAAGCTATTTGTAATTTTGAATTGAGGATCAGTTTGGGATGCTGCTGCCAAGATGCTTGACTAAAACCACACGGTTTAGATTCTTTGTGGGGGTAATGACATTCAAGAACAGGAAAGGGGGTAATTGGGTTTAAAAGATTAAAAAACACTAAGTTAGACTTTATTTTTATTTGGCAAGCCCAAAAAATGTATATAATTTTGCATGCTGTTTTCTATTCTTCTCTTATTTCTTAATTTATACTAGATGTAACATGTTTATATTACATATTGAGAATAAATCCATCCAAAGGAAGACTTTTTTCCCCTTTCAATAGTTGGGAGAATTATGCAGGCGCCTACACTTTTACAGGATAATATAGAAATCAATTTCTGTGGTAACAATGCTTTTTTCTTCTTAAGCTCTTATAATATTAATATGTTCTGTCAGAGAAGTCAAACCGATGGTTAACAATTCATATTATCATGAATACTCTATTTTAGTCTAGTTGCTACCAACTACATCCATTTTCATGAAGCTCAATGCGGTGTTTAATGATGAATATCAATAGCACTTAAGTAACTGCGTTCGTATTTGTTATTACAAAAATAGAATATTCTCAAACATCTGTTAAAGTTTTTAAAAGAAATGGATTTGTTTGAAGTGTTAAAAGAAATCTATACAATCAGCCTAATTTTATCAAGAATGCATCTTCACAAACATTTGTAACTGCTTTTGTATTTTATGGTTTTAATTGTGATATTGTTCATTGCCCAGAGTCAATTGGATTGAGATGTGTGACTATAGAAATTGAGTAAATAAATAAATAAAAAATTTGACTGAACTTTCAGATACAAATTTATGTGAGAATCTGAAAATTATACCCTGAAGTGGTAGTTCTTAATGGACAAATTCTTAAAAATTGTGTAGAAAGGGTAGTATATTAAAGTCACAAATGCTTTATTCTTTTAGTATAGACTGGTTGGAAATCTGAATTTAATTAAGTAAGTACTACTGGTATGATTATGTTACCTAATAGTAGGATGAGATAGAAACATAGCTCAATACATGAGCTTTAACAAGGAAGTAATTATAGCTATTAGCAAGCCCTGGACCTATCCACTTAAGTTGGTTTGTTACAAACTGATATAATATAACTAACTTTTTCCTTAGGTTATGCAAATAGTTTTTTTCTATATGATTGATACTTGCTATACACGATAGAATCCCCAATCATGTATGCAGAATCTATTGTGCATAAAGCTGAACATATGTAAACTATCTTCATGGGTTCAGATTAATGCAACAAGACTTAGGTGAGGTCAACAGACACAATCCTGCTGATTTCGTGAATTAATTTCTTTATGGATGAACTTATGTAAAGAATTCTAAGGAAGTAATAGCAAGCAGTCACAGCTTCCCTTTCTGCTCAGCTATGGTTTCTGATTCTGCAGAAATATTTGCTCACTACATTTGTTTGTCAAATGGACAATATAATGTAGCTATTTCAGATGTAGTATGTCAAAAAGGTATGACTTATAAGTAATAATTACAACCTAACCTATCTGGAAAGCAGTAGGCTGGAAATTGCTGCTACAAAGAGTCAATATAATAATTAGAATCAGTCTGGCTGAAAGGAGGAAGGAAAAAGGACAAGACAAAATATTTCTGTTATATTTCCAAATAATGCAGTCACTTCAAAATTATGAATCAATACTATTAGGGACCAATATTTTTGGTGGACATTTGTCATTCTTGAGAGCTAAAAATATTTTGTAGAATAATGCACTTATTACCTAGATAAATAGTAAATATATTGGCAAAACTCTTATGATAATGGTAACAAACCTGTAGACAAATATTTCCTGTCTCCATTTCCTTTCGGATAGCTCATAGTTCATCAGATCAAGGGCTGTCATTAAAGAGACTTTTTCAATGGGAGCTTCCTGTCTACTCATATCTAATTCATTAGAAGGAATGAATTTCTGTTCAATAGAAATATTCAGAAATTAGCATTAATAATAATAATAATAATGATGTTGTTGATGATGATGATGATGTTGAAGAACTTATTATTATAATTTTCGAAAAGGCTTCTACAGCCATTACACTATATGGAATTAAATGAAATATATGATTGTTGCCCTTACTCTATTCCGAATTAAGGAATTACAGGGTTGTTAAAAAGAGGGTTTTTTAATATTTGTTGTGATATGTATTATACAGCAAACAACTCAATTAGATGTTACCTGAACTTTAGGAAGGACAAACCATTTCCTTGTTACCATTGTGGAATAAAATTGTTAAATAAACTTTATTGTTGTTATTTTTTTAAAAAGAAATAATGATACATAAAATACCATAACCATCACTAAACTGGTTTAAGATAAAATCTTGTAAAATTGTTCATAATTGGCAAAATGGATAAATCAGGTAATAGGTTCCAGATAACTATATATTGTAGATGTCAGTATTTTCAAGGAAGCCGATCAACCTCCAACTAGTTTTAAACTGGGTTTTTATATGTATGAATGTATTAATTACCCTAATATACTAATTTATTATCCGATAATTAAATAAAGTTCAGAAATTATTCATCCCATTCCCACTCCCCAGTGTGTAGGTTTTACAAAAGTGAAGTTGTCTTTAAAATTGTTTATAACAGTTAGGCAAAACTTGTCAAGTGAAGGTTAATTGCCCTTCAGTTAAAGCAGTTCTCTGCACAGATGGGTTATCAGGCCCCAACACTCATTACAAGATTAATCTTGTTTCCGACAAGACTTCCCTTTCCTCCAACTGATTTTGGTCAGGCACTGGATCTTTCATCAGCCGTTAAAATAAGGGTGGATTACCCCTGGGATATTTAATGCTTGAGTGCCACAAAACAATACAGAATGTGTGACATATCTGCAAAGAACATCTTTAAGAGACAGCACATTTTCTTAGCATTATGAAGGCCGAGATTCATAAACAACTGAAACAATTGCAAGGCTTTGAATTAGCTCCATGAACCAGATTCATCCTGAGCCTTCCTTCAAATGTTAGCATTGTGCTGAATAGACTTCAGATTCTTTTCAAGACTGCATTTTCTTGTTATTTTAAAGAATGCTTGTGTTGATTTTTATGAGATTTTCAAAATCACTACTGGGAAAACTCATGAGTTATACTCTTCTTTAAAAGGACTTAGCATGATTGCCACAGTTTTTTTCTTTTGATTTAAACAGGGTTTTTGTTTAAAAAATCGTTTAACATTCAATTTAATGATTTTTCCTGGGTAGTTGTGGTCTTCTTTAAATAATTATTGACTCTGCATTCCATCTAAAGGAAGAAGTTTCATTTTGAAGTAACGGAATACTAGATTTCCCATTCTTTTTTTGCAAAAGTATGGTGTGTGATTTCTTATACATTTAATAATAACTTTTAAAACAATACAACAAGGTTTTGACTGTCATGTAATATCATTTGCTTTACATATGTATTTAAAGGAGTAATTAAAATATTTCAGTATGGCAGCCTACAATGGTCAAAAGAGTTGTTTGGCTGCTAAATAATCCTATGGAAGCAATGCTAAAAGGAAATGTTGCCCCATCATTTTATTTAATTGAATGGTTTCATATGTTGTTGATATGAAAAAAGTTGATGGATCAAAAAAGTTGATGGATCAACTACCTATATGAGAAAAACAGGAAAGGTAAGTCAGAACTAGTCTAGAACAGTAAAAGAGATATAGGAAGTACTTCTTTAAATTCATTAAAAAAAATCTTCAGAGTAAGTTTATTTTGGGATGTTTGATATAACTTGGCAAAGATCTGGCTGTTCTGTTCCTTCCACAAAACTTCAGTAAATTCCAAAACAAATATTAACAAATATTAATAATCCCAATCAACAATCTACATTGTATTTCCACAGAATTTCCTGTTCTATCCTCCAGTCAGCAACTAATTTGGCTTCTATAAAGATTTCCATAAACTTTAAAATGTTTTGCATCTCAGGCGGATATAAGATAGAAGAAAATAAAAAGTTGCCTCTAGTATGATGTGTAGGCTTTACTCATATGTAGAGCTGAACAGTCTATTACTAGTCTACTTCAATTTTCATATTTTAAATTGTAATTCTATGATTGAAACTTGGAAACATGCATTAAAAAGCCTAACTTTGTATAATTCTTTAAAAAATAATAATTTACATGTACAATTTTTGTACATAGCATAGCATTTTGCAATACGATATACACTGCACTAGTACAAAGGACAATTAGATTCCAATCTCCAAAATGCACTAGAAAATATATACATAGTTGAACTTTCATTGTTTAAAAAAGAGGTCCAAATGTTTGTATCTGCTAGAATAGTAGGGTGATCTCACCACAGATTTTTTTTTAAATGCTGCCAAGGTAAGGACAATTGTTGTCTACAGATATTCTATCATCATTGTCATATGCTGCCCTGCTCCTAGTGGTATAATATTCCATAATCTACTCAAAGCATGCTGTAGGATACTTGATACATGCATAATTAATTACATTCTTGTCTTTCCCCTTACTCTCTGAGTGGTCTCAGTCTTATGGCCCTAAAGGACTATTGAGAAGCAATCTCCTCCCCCATGGAAGTAGATTTTTGTAAGCATTGCTAAATGTTTGCTTAAGCAGGTTCAACCCAATTCTTCATGTATTTATTTACAAGCCATTCTTTTGGCACAGGTATTTAGACAAGCTATTATAGCTCCCAATGGTGAAATCCAATTTTTTTTACTACTGGTTCTGTGGGCATGGCTTGGTGGGTGTGGTGTAGCTTGGTGGGCATGGTGTGGCTTGGTGCGCATGACAGGGGAAGGATACTGCAAAAACTCCATTCCCACCCCACTCTGGGACCAGCCAGAGGTGGTATTTGCTTGTTCTCTGAACTACTCAAAATTTCAGCTACCGGTTCTCCAAACTACTCAAAATTTCCACTACCGGTTCTCCAGAGCCTGTCAGAACCTGCTGGATTTCACCCCTGATAGCTCCCTCATCTTCAGAATTTCTACCATTTCACAGATGTTGGCTGGGGATTAACTTCTACCAGTTCTCCTATTGCTAGATTCAGCAATCTGGATTGTCCAGTTGCCATGAGTTCTATGAGATTTGTCATAGAACTCACTGGAGGCTTCTTTCTCCAGATAATTCTGTTTATTTACCGAATGACTGGTAAGCTATTTCCCTGCCTATACTGTGTCATGAGATACCTAAGTATGTAGCTGGACACCTTGCTTTTGAATGTCATCTCTCTCCAGTCATTGGAACCATTGTATCTTCTCAATAATGATTATTAATATCTGGAACAAATCATGGCATCACTCTTACCATGCTCTTAATCAACAGCTGATCTATGGTAGTTCATTACATATACTGGTTTTGTACCTATATTTTTCCATCTAAATATATTAATTGATTTCTCCTTGATTGGCCTATATTAGATGGTATATTAATGAGCTAATAGTTCCACCAGTTTGGAGAGTACTTTGAGTCTTTCACGATTATCTCCAAGATGGAATGTCTATTTATATCCAACAATAATGTGGGTTATGTGGGTTGCCCAATACCAAACAAGCTGACACAAGGCCTACCCCACTTTCAATCTATATGCATACAACAGTGTGCTCATCAACCAGTTCATCCATAGTTAGCTGAGCATTCAAGAATAAAAACTGCATCTGTTAGTTGTGATCGTCATCAAAATATTTTTGTAGCCTTCAGTACTTAACTTTCTGCAAGGCGGATGTGATTTCCATAATAAGAAGCAATTTTTTGTTCGGATGGAATGCACCTCTGCTATAGCTTTTTCCACCTGTTCCCCAAATCATCAAAGTCTTTGTAAGGATTAACAGAATTCATCGATCTGCAACTTTCTCACAATTTTAGATGACCTCTACAGCCAATGGTTGCTTTTTTGTTGCATCAGTTGTATCTACTCACCCAGCCTTTCTCTGCCAGTGAACCAATCTGATTTATTGTCCTTCCATCAAACCTCAGTTTTAATACCTTGTATTTTACAGCTTGGTTGAAAATGTTATCTTGGCTTTTTGAAAGCCAGCAGTATGAGAGTCAATGAAAATCCTTTGCACAAGAAGAATACTTAGATCTCCATCAAGCCCATATGACAGGTGTTGGTCTTACTTCCTTGTTCTTCTCCAAATATATAATAATAATTCTAATACGGTACTTTACTTGACCTGACCTGACTAAGGAGCCATGTCCTCTTTAATTCCACACTAAGTCTAGAAGAGTGTCAGGTACATCCGCAACTATCCTTCCAATAATCATATTATCAAAACTATGCCAAAGAGCAATCCATTCTTTAATCAATTGATGTTAATAAAACTCCACATCATAAACTAGCTACTTATCCCTGTATAGGAACCATATAAACTGTAACAAAATTGAGGAATTGGTACCAAAACTGATAGCTTGTTTTTTGTGCCTTTGTTTTCTAGTAAATGCATATGGTCTGCCCGTTAGCTCCACTTTGTGTAAGCTGACCCCATCATTTCTTCTTGGATCCAAAATATTAGATTTGGCATAAGTCGTCTCAAATCATGATTGGTATGCATGAAGGGGGAATCTTCCATCTAACATTCCAGTTACCTCTAGAAATTTCCAGTGGCTCTCTACAGAAGCTCATAGTATATGCATGTGAATTCACTGATAATGATCTCTTTGACAATTCAATAATATACAAACACACAAGGAACTGAAAAATTATTCTTAAAATGTTATACTTTGAAAATTAGGTTTTGATTGGTGTTATATCTTTAAACATATTGGTTTAGCAAAATTCCCTGAAAATAACACTTCTAAGGACTATTTAGATTTAGTGAATGTATTATTTTATTTATTCTTTAATCTTTATTCAGATATTTAAACTGTGACAAATACTCATCTCTGCCACCACAATTTACTAAACTCTTTATTATTTATGTACCTTTGGGGTTTTTGTGAATTTGTTATTGGAAAAAGAAAATAATGCATTAGGTATAACTGCCTTAATCTATTCAAACAAGATCGTTCTTGTAATAAATTAATTGGTAAAACAAATAATAATGCAAACCAATTTTACTGAAAGGATTTTGATCCCTGAGCAAAATGATATTAAATCCTGCTAAAACTACATGATTATTAATGGAGTCTAATATGTGGAAATACTTGATACATTATTTTATACATTTTCAGTCATAAACTTAGATGCATATTTTTATTGGATAGCCAGAGTATTGTGACCATTTGTACAGTATAGGGACATAAACAGAGAAACAGATAAAGAAACTTTATGACTGCAGCTGGGATGAACAACATGAGTGAACGATGCCAGGATTTTGAAAACCCATATTGTATCATAATGGAAGATGTCAACTAAAAAAATGACATGCATGGAACATCTTCCTATGAAGAAAAGTATATAGGAATATAAGAAGTTTTTTTTTAGCAACAATGAAAGTGGACTGAGTGAGATGAGCAGGATACTGATAAGTGAAATTATAAGTAGTCGTTTCTTAGTTCATACTTTAAGGTTTAGTAGACCACATCTCTTGGTACTTTTAATCTAGTGAGAAGATTATTACATTTACAAATACTATGTATTTGGCAAATCATATAACATGATCCTGGAGGATTCTTAGTAGCAAGCAATAACATGTACAAACAAAACAAAAAGAACTCAAACACAATAAAAGCATCATCAAAGTGCAAAAAACAAACTCAAGATAGGTCCCCACAGTCAGACATCAATATACTGGGGACCATGTATTCTTCCTGAAATTGTGAATTTGTATTTGTTTTGCAAACAATTCAATGTACCTTGTGGAGTGCTCAACTCCTGTTTCTTTTTAATCATTCCTGTCTCAAAATTCTGGAAAATCATGCATAATCAGAGTCAGAGGAAGTTTAAGCAGACTCACAAAGGAGCTCATTTGAGAAACGAAATTTGAGAATGATTCCAATTGGATTCTTAGAATCAGGATGCTGAATTAAGTAGACCTTTTCTGTGATCCAGCAGACCCATTTTTGCACTCTTATTTTACAGTACTGATTTAGCAAGAATCTAAGTCTGGCGCACAAGGCTTAATATTATTTTTCAACAAACATCTAAAAGGAAGCATAGCTGGCATCTGCCCAATGTATTGTGTAAAACTCATGTTCAGTGTAGCAGGGGATGGATGTTTCAGATATTTTCTTTGTCTATTTCTCAGTCTATTGTTTTATGTTTTTCAAGGCACTAACTAAAATATATTCTGAAGTTCTTTCTTTGTGAAGTTTATTTCTTGGGGAACAAAAATCCAACAATTAAAAAGTAATTACATAACCTTTTTAATAAACTACTTTTCAAAATTTTTCAATACAACTTCAATGCTGTTTTTAAAAAAAACTTAAAATCTCTTGCAAACCAATTGTTGCCTGGTTTATTCTGTGGTAACTATTTATTTATCATAGTTATAAGCACCATTTGAAAAGCTTTACTCTAGGGATTTTCTTCTATACAACTTAGGCTTTCAATAATTATTACATTTCTTATTTTCATAGGCTCCAGCTTTCCCATTACATCCATCTACTTATTTAGGTCACTATTTCTGTGTACATGGATGTCCGATTTGTATCCTATCTTTAGCATGGATATGTGAATATATTCTTGTGCCCACCCTTTATTTCCTGGGTTGTATTGATTTCAGCCCGTATTTTTGTTAATTTTTGTTAATAGTTAATTTTAACGTATTTTTGTTAATAGTCCTAGAGATGTTGATTACTTTAATTGATGACAAAAAGGTCTACATGATCTGCAGTATGCCTTGATACGTGTTCTCTTTTTCCTGGTTTGCTCGGGAAACATCACAGTGAAATCTCTTTCCCTATGCTTTAATATAATTATATTTATCCTCCCATTTATGTTAAAATATTTCATTCAAAGGATAACTAAGCAGTTAAAATGGTCCATGTAGATAAAATATGTGGAACATCAAAATAAAATGATTTATTTAAAAGTAAATAAATGATATTCTAACATGAGAGATCATCAGCTCACATTAAGGAATAGTGGTCTTACAGAAATTCTGGGTGGTAATATAAAAAGACATATGATATCACCAAAATCAAATGGTTCAAACAATTTTAATTCCAGCTCTGAATGAAAATTTAGATGAAAGGTTTGATGATTTAACCACAGTCATAAATCAGTCTAAGGCTGATACTCAGATACAGGTAATAGCAGCTAATCAGACTTGCAATTGGGTGGATTGGAAGTCAATTTGTTGCTGACAGACTTGCAGGAAAAGAGAATTGTAGACTCATTGAAGAAGGCAGAAAAATGCATGAATTTAAAAGGCTTAGAAATGTCAATATGGATCAGTAATGAACTTTCTTAAGAAACTGATGGAGATTGTGCAATAGACTTACATACAATTATAAGACGACTTGTTAACAGATGTTATGATTCAACTTGTACAAAAACCTTCTGAACAACAAGAGCTGCAGAGATATTCTCAATATAGTTCTATGACTTTGGGAAATGAGCTGCAATTGTTTGGAAAGATTCCAGTTATAATTTTAAGTTTTCTTTTTAAGAATCAGTCAAAGATATTTGATCTTGGACAGATCAGAGATAAAGACTTCAGTGATCTGTGGCAGATTAGAAGTCATTGTGGACTTTCTGTGCATGAAATACAATAATAGATTGTTAACAGAGGACTTTGAAGTTTAGTTTTGTTATTGGGTTTACTTGTTACCTGCTTTCTTTTACATTAAATAGATGGTGGATCAAATTAGCTGGGCAAATAGAGTTGTAGAAATTAACCATATTTTAATGTCTATAGACTATTCAATTAGTTATGTTTACCCTTTGCAACATCAATATTGAAGGAGAACAAATAATTAATGTGATCCTCCTCACAGATATAAAATGAACATACAGCAGCAGAATGTTGTGGAACAGTTGATACAAGTTTGAACACTTACTTTCTCCTTTTCAGTTCTGTGTTTATTTAATTTCCTGATTGTTGGTTGAAATAAAAATTAATAACAGATTTTTCATTTATATCCTTCCCCATTTTTGTGTGCAACTCATCAAGTTTTACAGTGTGGGCAAAATGCAATCCTAATAGAATGTTAAAACATATTTTCTGAAATCTTTTCAGGAGTTCCAGATTCCAATTAATTGATCAAAAGTCTGTGTAAAATTTAATGCATTTATTTATAGTCAGTGACCAGTGATTTAGCTACAATAAGAAAAATAGAACATAAAACTTTGAGAGCCTATAAAAAATATAAACATAGGATCTGACTAGTAATATAACAATGGAGTGTTCATACTTAGGTTCATTTTTAAAATTTGGTTTTATAGGAGACATATATTCAATTATTGTGGAGTTTAATATCCAAAGAGACAAATATATGGGCCAAAGATCAGCGAGCACCATTCTTACATTTTTCCGGACCAAGGGAGGATACTATGTCCCTGCTGCTATTAAGCTTTTTGTGGCCAAGTCTCTAGCTCAGCTCCTTTATGGGTCCTTGCTTGGACTGTCAGCTTCAGCTTCCTGCTTTACATCATTAGAAATAATTCAATCCAAATTTATTAGATCAATTCTTCAGATGCCATGTTGTGTTTCAAATGCTCTTCTGCACCTAGCATGTATAGAATAGTAGTTGTTTGTATAAACATAAGTAAAAAAAAATAACAATAAAAGAGGACAATTGTC
>JANHGD010002422.1:241333-253807 GCA_027560375.1 Imantodes cenchoa
GAAGAGAAGAGGGAAGGGAGGAGTCAGGTTGGGCTCAGGGTCAGGCTATAAAAGCGGGACTTTTTAACAACCCAGTGAGACGCGGGACAAATTCTTGAAAAGAGGGACAGTCCCGCCAAAAGCGGGACGTCTGGTCAGCTTACCTAAGGTTGAACCCCTTCTTCATTTTCATCAAGTTGTACACTTAGATAAATAAACCTTGTTTCACAGTGATGTTCCAGATGCTCAGCAGGGCATTTGGCACTCCAAACCAGTCCCCTCCCTCCATATTGTATTAGGCTGTTTCCCCCCTTACAAGCAATTAAATTTAAGGCAGAGATTACCTACCTTAATCCTATCTGATGCTGCATTTCATGTTTATAAGATAAAAGTATCTTTGATCACTGTAAAACGTGTAAAGAGCAACAGTCTTCTTTCTCAGCCCCCAGCAAAAGCTACTCTGTAATTTCTGGATCGCTGGGAACTATGTGAAAGGCAACAGGGCAAGAATTAAAGGCAGACAGTAGCAGTATTATGATTCCTGCAAATACCTGAAAGCAATCCCCATACACCTTGTGTTTTCAGAAAGCAGGTTCTCAGTTTCCTTCTAGATTGTCGAATAAGATTGGGCCTGATCACCTCTGTTGGAAGCCCTTAGCTGTGGCTATGAATAGCCCAACTAGCAAGTGGCAGGCATTAGTATGGGAGTGGGACCAGGAATTAGCTTAGATATCTGATTGATACAGGAAAAAGAACCAGCTATAAAGATCTGGACTCTCCCAGTGCCCAAATTGAGGACACTCTCGAGAGAGAGAAATATGACACCAGCCTAAAGGATTGTTGGTAAAATATTTATGATTATATTCAGAGAAAAAACAAACAAACAAAGAAGAGTAGAATAGGAGAACAACACAATTTGAAACTAGTGTTTTAAAAGGTCTGCTGTTCTTCACTCAAGTCAAAGTTCATAGAACCTATAGGCCGAAATTTCCATTTTTTCCCACTCATAATACTACAATACAGTAATGTCATAATTACTGTATTTTAGTATTATGAATAGGAAAACCTATTCCATTAACCTATTATGACATACAAATCCTGCTCCTCAAGGGGATTTGTTTCATGCGACCTACTAATAGGAATTGATCTACAAATAAATTATGGGTACATTCTGACCATATGAGAATCTCTAAATTGCTAGAAAATTTGTCATGTTTCCTTTCTAACAGAGTTATTTCACTGATACTTCTATTTGAACCTTGGGTAGAACATGATCAGAATGCAACAACGTAAACCACATCTAGCTATAGCACCCATTGTTCTAAAAAGCAGCTTATGCTAAACGAGGCCACATATAAGTAACAGATATTTAGGTGAGAAACAAATGACAAATTCACTAGCTCTCACCAAGATTTGAAAAGGGGAAAGCAATGATGGACAAGACTCATCATCAGGAAACACAGCACATCTGTAGTTACCACAATATGGAGGCCAACTCTCACCTTTTTTCACCATCTTAAGACATTAATATGGAAATAAGATCAAAAGTTGAGAAGTATCCCTTCAAATATGAATAATCAACTATATGATTATGCATCATGTCTGTCAACTAGAACATAGGAAAACTATATAAGAAGCAATTTTCCCTTAATTTACCTTAATCCTGGAACGAAAAGATCCAACCTTTTTTCATTAGCTATTCTAGCTTCAGCCTTAATGGTTGGTTAAGCTTGATAGGAAAGCATATGGATTCGGTCTTTTCACACTGACAATATAATTTCTAAAGGGGTGAAACCAGAGGTGAAATGCTACTGGTTCAGCCTGGTTCGGCTGTAAAGGTAGCGGTAGCCGCCGGTGGTTTGGAGAACCAGTAGCGGTGGCAGCACGAGGCTCCACCCACCTGTCCAAATATCACCATTTCCTTGTTTTTTCTCTGCATGCGCAGAGTGTGAAAAAGTATGTGCAACTGTGGGCACACGCAAAGCACACACTATCGAACTGGTAGGGAAGGTAAGTAGATTTCACTACTAGGTGAAACACGTAGCCAGGTTATGGGTATTAAATGTGGAACTATGGGAAGAGTTTAACTCTTTCTTTGCATTCCATCATCATATCAAAAACCCTAACATCCTCCACAATTAAACCCCAAAAGTAGATAACCCTGGAATGAAAATGTTTCCATAGTTCACCCTAAAATATAGGAGTAGATTTTTAAAAAATAATGGATAAAAGATTAAGAAAAAATCTTTGTGTACATTGCTGGAATCTGGGTTTTCCTTTATTCTAGATATGATGCAATATTTAAAATAATCTACCCCAGATACTGAAGGCAGCTATTTTAACACCCTTAATAAATTCATTCACATTCTCTCTTTGTAAGTTTATATTTCCTCAACATGAAATTGTCTTTAAAGATACATTAGGCTGCAGACCAGAAGTGACATATGGTAAACAACAACAACAACAACAACAAACCCTACCCTCTTTCCCACACTATTCCCATTCCTCCAGTATTTGTTTTTGTTTTAGAGAGATTGACTGCTTTCCCTAATTTTGTACAGTCAGAAACAATAAAGTCCATAAAGTTGTGGTTATCTATATTTAGGAAAGAGAAAACAAAGTGATTTACAGTATGTTGGGTTGCAAACAGAAAAATTGTGGTATATTAGGGTTCAATGACTATAACGTTGCCATTCAATCAGAGGGAGATGGTCAGCAAATAAACTTAATAAATCAAATAAATAATGAAAAACAGGAAAAAAATGGATGGATCTAACCTTTTTTTCCCCACTAACAAAATGATTTAATTGAATTTCTGCAACAGATATTTATGTTTTTGCTCTTCAATGTTTACAATTATTTCTGAATAATTTCTTGTTCCTGTTTATTTCTCTGGCAATTCTTCACAAAAATTGTGTGGTTTTGATGTCAACTAAAAAAGACATAGCTCTATCTCTGACCTTACAGAGCAGCTCCAAAAAAGGATGAGTTCCAAGATAAATTCCTGCTTTTTTCTCTAACTCCAAGCAAGCCAAAAAATAATTTTACACTTGGGGTTGGCCAAATGTTTATTTTTGCTTGATATATGGCAATAAATGGGTATACTTCCAACCCAAGATGAATAGGGAACTTCATCACTGAAGGCTTTCAAGAAGAAACTGGACTGCCATCTGTCAGAAATGGTATAGGGTCTCCTGCTTGGGCAGGGGTTTGGACTAGATGATCCATAAGGTCCTTTCCAACTGTTAATCCATACACTATCTCCTTCCACTAGTTCAAAGTAAAAAACAAAAAACAAAGGTAGAGATTTGCTTTGTCTCTGTGTTAAACAACAGCAAGCAGAGAACCAAAACCAAAAAAACATCATTACAGATAGCCTTTGACTTACAATCATTTGTTAATGACCAAAGTTACAACAGTCATGTGTAAAGTGAATTATGACTGTTTTCCACACTTATGACCATCGTAGCTTCTCCATGGTCAATTGATCAAAATTTGGAAGCTTGGCAACTGGCATGTATTTGTAACCTATTTTGAATTATGCCCTGGGGTGATCACCTTGTTCTACCTTCTGATAAGCAAAGTCAATAGGGAAGCCAGATTCACTTAACAACCGTGTTACTAACTTAACAACTGTGGTCATAAAATGTGGCAAAACTCAATAACTGTCATGCATAGCAATTTGGAAATTTGGTACTCAGTTGTGAGTTGTAAATCAAGGACGATATGTACCATTATCACCCCACCACAGGACTTTTCTGTATGTTTGAACCTGGGGAGGGGAATAATTTTTAGAGTTCAGCTCTAAGGCTTATGAAAGTCAAACACTATCATGCTCACCGCATGTGACTATTTACTTGGGTGAGCAAAACTGGCTCATACTCTCCTTATCAGCAACTTATGCTTTCATATTTCACTCACATTGTTTCATGCTTAAAAATAGCAGACGCCCACCAGCCTTGTTATATTTACATAAATTTTTGAAGCTTCTTGTCTATTAGAAAAGATTAAAAATATTTTATAAGCTAGTAACCAAGGTTTACCATCAACAGATAATTTATGTATTGTATAACTCAGCATGTATGATTTATAGGTTATAATTCTTCAAGCTATATTACATAATTCAAAATAGGTTACATGATTCATGATATAATGATAGCTTTTATGTTCATCTGCTCTCTAATATGAGTGTCAGGTATCCAATCTAGACTAAAATTGTAATCTTGTGACAAGACATAAAAGAATATATTGACTTGTATCTGACTTGTATATATTGAATTATTCATCAGCACATTCAGAAATTTCTTATAAAATCCAAATACGTAATGAATTAGTTATTGCTAAAAGAGCTAAAATAATAGAAGATCTTGTGCCACCCCATATATTAATCAGAATAACAGTTGCATGCACATTTATGTGAAAGTATCTCCCTCATGAGCATTTGTTCAGCCAGTCGGAAGAATTTTTCGGGGATCTTATAGATAACATCACACATCTAAAGTAGATCCCACTTAAGAAAATTCTGTTGAAGTAACAAATACTACATCTTCTGAGGTTATTTGTAATGAGTTTAAGTTTGTTGCTCCTTAGGAAGTGAAAAGAGTTGTTAATATTGGTAGTGCCTCCTGTAGTCAGAATTTATGGAGAGTAAGGAAGACAACCTTGATAGAGATAGACCAGATCCACTACCAAAGCACCAAGACATTGGTTTAAGTCCAAAACAAGAAGCAATTCAGGCACACATTTTTGTAATTCACATGAGATTGGAGCAGCAAGGAATAAAGCACAGTCAGATTTGCCAGATTCTGTTACTGGAGCCAATATTCATAAAAGTAGTTTTAGCTTTCTTGTGTAGTCAGTTTCTTGGTTTAATTGATATAATAGAGTTGACAGGATTGTTTTCCTTCCTAGTTGATGAAAGCATTCAGAAAGGTGATGAGAAACTGTTTACCACTGTTATGTTATGGTAAATGCTTCCATGGTTGAGGGCTGGTATCATCGGCTTTAAGATATGCAATGGCTTGCCCCCTTGTTAAGAACACATTGCTCAAACCAGCAACTTTGGAGAACTATATCCAGCTCTTGAGAAGGAAACATATGACACAGTACTGTTAAAAATGTTTATTGATATGTAAATCAGAAAAATGAAAAATAATAATAATAATAATTACAAAAATAACATGGAAATGGAAATGTTAAAGTTACATATTCTTCAACTGTTGGTATGTTTTTAGCCTAAAATGCATAGATAAGTTACCAGAATTGCCTTCAAAAGTGGAATAATGTTTGTATACCAAGGAACTTGCTGTTTACTATTTTATCCATTCTACCACCGATTCTTTGACATTACATGAATACAAAACAGCAGCTAGTGTAGAAATTAACAATGTTGGAGAATGGCATTGGTGCAGGAGGACTCTTTTAAAAAAGAGTGAACATAGAAGGAAGAAATGCTTTTCGTTTCTTGTTTGAACTGTCTAATCTGGTTCCAAACAAATTTTCTATTGTTCTATTAATTAAAGACTTGTTTTTGCTACACCGGCTGAATGGACCAAATTTTGGGGATATACAGGGTTTATAACATATAAACTTTGTGCTCTGCCTAGAATACTGAAGTGGGAGAAACAAGATTTTTCTTTTCAAAAATTAATATTGTTGACTGAGCAAAGAAAACCCAAAGCAAACATTAAAACCATGATATAGTCTTACATGGCATACTTTCAATGCAGCAGTGTTCCTCTTCATAGGAGTGGGGAATCATTTTTTACTTGGAATACATAAATAATGACCAGAAGGGAAGATGGGTGGATCTTTGGAGAGGGGTTACCTCTTCCCTAAAGGATTTCTCACTGTCACTCTGTTTTTTTCTCTTCTTCAAAGCTTCTTCTCCTAACAATTATATAGTCCATTAAGGAGACTTATGAGCCAGTTTGAGTTTCTCCTTCCTGATTTACTTAATGCATAGCAGTAAAAAAATTGGCAGATGGCAGATAATTGTGAGACACTGACTTGAACTGAATAGCAGCATGATTGTTCCCTAGATATACTATCTAGTATATATATTGCTCTGTGTAGGAACACTGCCAAGATGATAACATCAGCCTCTTGTTCAGGATGATGCTGATGTATAATTCTCTGAATGCTTTACCAAGGGAGAAGTAGAGGTTCATCTATTAAGATCATTACTATATTATCTGAAACAAGCCAATTTAGTTTCTGTAAGACAAAAATGCAGCATGGGACACTTGCTTAAGGATCCATAGAACTTTGATTTACTATAAGGTAATTCAAAATAAGAACTAGAACAAATATAAATTATTGTTATACAGTAAGATCCATTCACAAACAATGCATTTGTCTTTAAATGCTTTGATGAAACTATTCATATGGCTGGGCTAAGTAGAAATAGCTTTCAGAAGTAGCTTTCAGTGTTGAGTTCCACATCTCATCAGCATTACTTAGCATGGCTAAGGAATGAAAAGACTTGCAATCTAATACTTACTCTTGGTTTATGGAGATAATTTGCAAAAAACAATTATGTGACATCAAATCATTTTTATGAGAATGTGTTCAGATTTATCTTACAAGTCTCTTCCTTTGTTTCAGTCCTAGTGATTGAAGCATTTAATCACCTAACTAATTATTATGTTACTGGAACCAATCACAGATCACCATTTCATTAAATATATGTTGTTGGCCCATCCAGAAGAAAACATTTTTACTTTATGTTGCATCATGAACTCTAATTTCATGTCACAAACATCAACTTCCACAAAGAGGATTGTATGTAAATATCCCTTCATGGAACAGGATAGACGAAGGAAATCTATCTCTTATCTCTTTGACATACAAATGGGGAAGTTTCCAAGCCAGCTATTCTCTAGCTATAGTAAGAACAAACACAATTGTGCCATATGTTATTCCTGAAGTGAATATTGCCATATATATATTTTGTTAGGTCAATATTATTAATGCAACTCAATATATATTCTGTCTTTTTAATAGTTGAATTAATTTTTTCCTGACATTCCAATCTTTATAGTGATATATAACATGCATTTAGAAAAACAATATTCTCATATCACTATTATCACTGTTATTCTCCTTTCATTATAAATACCATATATTTTCCAGTCTTATTCCTCAGTTTGAAAAAAGTTTTCATTTTTAAAAAGAAAAACTGGAACTTCTGCCATAAACATCTCATGTTTCACTTATCTGTATTATCTATGTAAAGTTCTTATTGATTCATAAAGTATATATATGAGCTGCATGCTAATAGGAGCCTGGGAATTGCACAAAACTGAATGCTATAGTCCCATAAGAGCAAAATGGTTCATGTTTCAATAAAGCACAAGACTGTTAGATATACATTGGTGTGGCTGTTTATGAACATCAAGCTTTATGTCAATAAATTATATGCTATTTTCTAGCTCTCTTTTCTGCTATTTATTTCAATACTGACTCCCTAAATCAAGGTAAACAGTTGGTTGCCCTCTAGATGTTTCCAGCCAAGTTGGCCAACCATAGATGATATGGTTGATAATAAAGAATGACATCAAGTTATTTCTGACTTAAAATATTGTCAGTTGCTATTCTGCAGCAATGGCCTTACTCTGGGATTAACCTGAGGCTTTAGAACGGAAGGTAGATACAATTCAATAGTCTGAGACTTGGTGTGATGAGTTCCGTAATTGGAATATATAATTAAATGAGGTAGTTTGTTCAAAGGTGCAGAACAAATAGAAAGGAAGGAGCAGTTGCATTTTATGCTAAAAGTATCCTTTCCATTCTTATTAGATATTAGATAACCTAGCAGCTCCAAAGAAAACATCTCAATTAAAGTGAGGAAAACAACAAATAAAAGCAATATTGTGGTTGGTGACTACTACCATAAGTTCAGCAAAGGTGAAGATGTGGTTGTTTCCTTCAGCAACTCTTTCAAAAAGCTGTGAAAGCAAAATAATGGGAGTCATTAATAATTCTAATATTTATTGAGTTTTAATCTCTGCCAGGCATGATCTTTCTATTTATATGTATTATTTCAATAAGCAGCAGGAAACCTATTTTTGCCCTATTTTCCCCCCAAAGTTAGCAAATTGGACAGCCCCAATCCAGCTATGATCTGACATGATTAAGGCTGAGTACCACAGCCCTCTAAGATTATGTTAATGCCATACTTGCGATATATGTCTCTCTGTGTATACATCTTCCTTCAGATTTGGGAAGTAAGCTGTTTTAGGGCATATATTCTAAGAGGTACTTAACTCAAATCACTCAAGTCCCAGATAGTAATGGACGGAACTGTTTTGCTTTTCATAATGTTCCCACTTTTCAAATACAAGCTTGTGCCATCAGTGTCTGCATCAATTCTTAGATCTTTTAAAATTGGTATAACATTTGCATGCACTGTTTTAATAATTCAAAATTTGTACAGATTCTTAAATGCATTCTTTTAATATATTTTACAAACAGGTTTCTCTAGTCTATACTAGTTTAATTTTTGTGCAAAAGTTGTGAAACAAGCCCTAATTAGTATACTACTGTAAATTAAATTATTTAATAATGCATACCAAATATTCTTCCTCATCCCTAGTTATAGTATAGTCCTGGTCCTAACTGATAATTGGACACAGTCCTTTGGGATAAGCTACTAATTCATAAACAAGCACATTCCTCCAAAATGATCTTGTTGAGAAAGAATTTTATTTTAGGTACTATTTTATCTTATAAAGCAGACAAATTATCATTTCTCAGAAACTGATTTCTTATAGGTAAAGAAAAGTTAAACATAGACAACAATGGCGTTTCAAAGTTAGTAGATGAGTAGAAATGTAATGTTCCTAAGAGGACACACAAGGTGATAGTGATAGTGGTGAGTGGAAGAATAAACTAGAACTGAAAAGCTAAAAAGAAAAGAGTTTTTTCTCTTCTTCCTTATAATGAGCTTTCCAAAACATAGGGAAATGAGGGAACAGGAAGGTTTAACATCAGGGTGCATCTGAAAGATAAAGCTACAAAAAGATGTTTTCTATACTACTTTAAAGGCAGAAGCATCTGAAAGGGAAGTGCAAATAAATAGAATCAATAGCTATCTTCTCTTAGCAACACAATATTTGGAGATTTTTTGAAGGCCTCTAAATCGTATGCTGGGACTACACAATGGCCAGAGTAAGGGCAGTTAAAATGGATGTATCATAATGTGCATGTAAATAAAGATATTAAAGCAGTAAATCTGATGCTCCCTATATATTTAAAAGTTTCTCCCATCTGTAATCTTAAATTTGCACTACATTAGCATCTTTTGAAAATGTTTTGGAGGTTGAAGCATCCCATGCTTTGGAGTACATGACAGAATGGAGCAATTCCACATACCATTCCAGGAGAAAAATAGCTTTTCTTCTTCTGATTAAAATTCAAATGCGTAAACTCTTCTGGTGTCCATAAAATACAAGGGACCACTGTTCTCTGTTGTTCCAAATAGGATTTCTGTTCCCATAAGCTTCATTGAGCTTTATTTTTCCTTTTTTACAAGAGAAATTACAAATTATCCTGTTCAGAAAAATTTTAGAGAAGGAAGAGAACTTTAAACTGTTGTCTGCTTCTTTCAACCTCTTTAACTCTTGTAGATAAAAGCAGACAACAATATAAAAATATCTTCCTTATCTAAAAGTATTCTGAACAAGATCATTGGTAACCTCTCTTGTTTATGTAGTTTTAATTTTTTTTCTTCCAGCTTCTTTCAATAGCAGAATGAAATGACAGGCTATAAAATTTACAAATAAATAAAGGAAACTAAAAAAAAAGCTATAAATACAGAATGAAGAATTTGCAATGCATATTTACATACAGAAGGTTCTTGGCACCCATTCTCCTTTGCTGTCTCTTCATCATCCAAAATTATTTAGAAAGCGTTCTTGAATCTCCTGAGATAAATAATTTGTGACGGCCTGTTTCTGTAGCTTAGAGGAGGGGATGAGGAACTTTTATATCAGCAACTTCCTTAAGTCATAACTTATTTGACTCTTTAAAGACTCTTGAAGGTAATTCAAAGGAGACAAAAAGAAATGTGACAGGAGAGAGGAAATATTGTTCAGGAAAAGAATTAAGAAGGAATTAAAAAATGGAGAAGGGAGGTAAGAAGTTGAACGAAGGGTCAGCAAATTTCTTTCAGACAGATAGAAAATGAGGCTGAAAGAAGATGAATATCATTTGAGGAAATTAATGGGAGATAATGTAGTAGAGAAGCTGAAATGGAAGAAGGAGGGAATATAAATCTAATGAAGAAAAAACTAGGACAGCAATTTCCATACAACCTCAAGCAACGGGGGAGTCCAGGAAGCATTAGATTTGCAGCTGCCAACTCATATCCTTTAGTCAGGAAGCTACTAGAACAGAGAAGAAAAATAATTTCTCTTCAAGCTCAAAATAGGAAAGTTCCAGTTCAGAATGCTTGTTTTAAGAATTGGTTACCACTTACGGTCATAACGCCTCTTGGCACACAAGTTCATCCCTTCCTCTCCAGAGGGTGAAGCTACTATCTTGTTGCCATGCTTAAGCAAAGTAAAAATAACGCATGTGATATTGTATTCAGAAAGGTAATTATTTAAATCAATTCTGCTTGTTCATTTCCACATTTCCATACTAGTCCACAAGGCATTTTATAATCACTGTATTTGATGACAAGAGAAATCTTCTGTTCATAGATAAATAAACATTGTTAACATTTCCTTGGAGAAAACTCTGACTTGCTGAATGAACATGGTTGAACAGGAGTGCAAAATGTTCCTTTTTTTTTTAAAGAGGCAGTGCTCCTCCCCTTTGCCAGAATCTTTGAACCTGGGATATTCATTCAATAAATTTTCCACTTCCAATGCCATTTTTATTAAAATCTCCTAATTGTGGCAACTAAAAACTACAGTATATTCCAACCTGACTTAGATACCTCTTCACCTTTGTGGTCTCTAATCCTGTTGTTGAAAAGGAGGGGGACATGAGGCCAAGTTAATGAGTGCTGCTCTATGCAACAATAATAACAATAATAACAAAAACAGTAACAACAATAATAACAAAAAACCCACCTTCCTTTATTTTGAACCAGTCTGACTTTTCAAATTTGTTGTGGGCAATACAAGCATAATGGAGAGGAAGAATAAAAAGCGTTGAAACTGTCTCAGATTCCAAAGTCCCACCTTTGGATCTACTTCCTCATTCCCAGGCCACTTTGGGAATCTCCTTTGTTTATCAGTCTGCTGCCTTTCCAATCGCATTCACAGATCTTCAGCAAATTAAACAAGCAAAGTGATTTTTTTTTTTTTAAATGGAAGCAACAGAAGATGGAGAATCACATTTTCCTACTGAATAAGAAAAAAAGGGGACGTGTCTGTTTTATCCATTTTTGTCCTTTTTACAACAGTAACGAACAGAAAGGAGAACTGGAAGTCGCCAGATTCTGCAGCTGCTGTATTTGGGGTCTTCTTGCCTACATAAATAGGTGAGTTCTAGGCATGGGAAACTTTTCCATCTTAATAGGAGAACAAAAAATGATTCTGTGTGGATTGAGAACAGCTAATGTTTTGTTTTTTTAAAAAAAGCTTTCCCACTGTATGCTAAAACTTTTAGTTCTGAACATTCGTTACTTTTATTTGGGATGCGGTGTTTTGTTCCAGTCAGGTGGCAAAAATAGAGCCACCAATTTTGTTGCACTTTATGTATATGCTATAATCCTGCCTCTAAAAAGCATGCAATCACATTGGTAGCACTCCAATCTCAGCTGGAGAAACATTTTCACAATAATGAAAGTTGGCTTCCTATAGAATGCACCATTATTTTTCTCTTCCAAATGTTTAGAGCTGCATAGTTTATTACAACATAAAATTTCCAACATTGAAAATCTAATTCATAAAACATAGCTTGCTTTAGTTACTTCATAAAGTATATATGTATAATCTGAAGGCAAAAAGTACAACAAATGCCATTTTATTAAAAATGGAAAACAAATGTTCCTTCAAACTTCATATCTTTCATGTAGCATTAGTAGTTTTAATTCTCCTTGGAGGGTGGAGCTAGCCTCCAAGGATGGGGAGACACTGCCCTTTAGCCAATGAGGACCAAGTCTTTATAGAGGTATAAATAGCTGCTCTGCCTGCAGCTCCTCCTCTTTTACTCAGTCCTCAGCCAGAGGACAGTGCTTTCCATTCCTTAAAGGATTTCCAACCTCCGAGTGCAGATCTGTGAGGATTTCTCGGTCTCCCCAATTGTTTGAAATTCCATTGAGTGGAGGGCAGCATAGGGACAATTGTCCTGCTGCATTTGGAGCCTGCAGCATCAATCAGTGCCTTCTGGGGCCAGCTGCCTTTGATTACATTGCTATTTTGGCTCCCAACGGCCGGTCTTACCATCAGCAACAGCAGCATACCCTTACTTGATTGTAAGCTGCCTGAGAGTAAGTAAGCTGCCTGAGAGCTCCAGGGGTTGGTGGCCGATCAGAAGCTT
>JANHGD010002422.1:269881-281003 GCA_027560375.1 Imantodes cenchoa
AAATCTTACTTTTTAAAGAGGGGGCTGGGGACCAAGGGGGCGGGGGCGATTTCCCTATCTTGTATTTCGTCTTGAGCCGCTAGATGGCACCGAGTAGAATTTTCTCCTGCTTTGTTTTGTTAAAGCTCTAGCCTGAAGATCCAAGCAGCCACTCGCCTGAAATTGAGTAGAATTCATTGAAACTGCAGGCTTTCGTGACGTGTCCCTGAGTGGTCCATTACTTCTCTCTCTGCCAGCGCTCGGTTCTCCCGGCTCTTTCCACTCCAATCTTTCCCGTTCCTGGCGGCGACTCTCGCTGAACTCTGCCTGGGCAAAGCGGGCACCAGTTCGATTCGCCTCGTGTGCCCCAATCGGCTTCTCGTGGAGAAAACCAAACTGATTGATAGGAGCCGAGGATGGAAGCTCCCAATAGCAGCGCTGGGTCCCTGTAAAAGCCGAAGATCCTTTCTTCTCGTTTCCTTTTGTTTCTGTTTCTTTCTTAATTTTAACTGTTTCATCTTCCGTTCTTGAGCGACAGATGAGCCTGCTCTATTCCGAAGGAGAAAAATCATGATCGAGTGAGTGAAAACGGGAAGCAAACAGGTATCTCCGTGCAGTTTATTCCGATCTTTTGCATGTTTAAGAGAAATATACCTTTTGTTCCTGCAACCCTCAACTTGTCATAGTGCACGTTGAAGTGTATCCGATCTCAAAGTTATGTTTTCAGGGAAAGGGATGACAGTTACATAACGAAGAAAGCGGTCAATTTCCTACTTCTTTATTGGCAATTAACAGGACGGGGATGGGGGTGCATGAGGGCATTTGATCAATTACGATTTTTAACATCTTTTTTCCTTTGTTTGGGAAGACACGCATGTTAACCGAAAACAACTGCGTGAAACGGGGTGTGTGCCGGCGGGTATGTGTACTCCTATCTGCTTTTCTGCTACTGGGGAAATCAATAGTTCCGATCACTGAACTCCGAGCGTGGCATTTGTGTTTATCAAAAAAAGAAGGAGGAATCTTGGCTGATTTCTGTCCCCCAGACCAAGCATGCACGTGGACGGTGAGAGAAGGGGGCTAACCATTAGAAAACAAATGCATATAGTTCCGGGACCGTCAAACTTGTGATTTATTTTTTTTTACAAAGCCGCTTGGTTTGTATTTGGCTTGCATGCATACAAAATTAAACAGATGCTGTGCATTTTGGTAATGTAATAGAGGGAGTGTTTCGGATCCTCTTCGTTGTTATTTACTTTAAAATCCAGAACAAGTAATTATGATAATTTACAAGCTGTGAGGTAGATAAGTACCTAAATCAAATGTTACGCAGGTGGTAGGGGAACAAGTAATGATACAGATAATGCCAAAAAAAAACACCTAATGTCCCTTAGATGGGGAAGTGTTTCCACATGAAGCCTATACCAGTAAAGAATGGTTGGGAATGCCACTTTTATTCTGACTAAAGCTAGTGGTCAAATTTTGTTTGATTTCAGCAACATTGCCAGACACCCTGAACTTGCACTGTAGCAGAGTGATAGTTAAACAGTGGGAGAAACATTAAGGAACTAGAGAAGTACTGTGCACTGTGACGTAATGACATATAATCATGCCAACCTTAATCCTTTCTGAATCTTTCAAAGAGGAATTGCATAGGGCTGCAAGCTAGAAGAGTGTTCAGGCTAATGAGGTAGTGCCTAATTTGTCTTGCTCTTAGGAACAGAGCTCACTATCACCATGGCGACCCAGGAATATTAACTTCAGTTCCATGGAACATAGTAAGGACAGGAAATCTTTACTGAGAGCAAATGATGGGGGAACTATGAAATGTTTGCTATCCATAATTTTATAGACATCAACTTCACGATTTAGGGACTATGTAAGATAATAGGATCAAAACAGTCATTAGATACCCTTCCCTGAAGCAAACATAGGAGCGATAAACCAAGTATCAGCACCATGGACAGTGCCAAAAGGAGGAAGCGGTTTGGGTTGGCATACTGTAATTCAATTGCGCATTTCAAACCTGATATTTTCCTAACACTGTATGGTAAATGTGTTAATTTCAAAGTAAGTACTCATGGGAAATATTTGGCTTATTGCATCTTGTACATGTAGCTTTTAATACACCACTTTAATATAAAGTGATGTAATATCAGACTAGCTAGCTGAAACTAACACCAGCTTAAATATCTTGGCAAATCAAAACCCCATGAAGCAGAGTTTTTAACAGTGATAGAAAGATAATTCAGTTGTTCAATGCTAACTTTTTTTAGATACCTTCTAGATCTTAAGAAACTGCTTCATTGGACACATTGTGATAAACTAAAGCAGTGTGCATGAAAGCAATATTCTCTGGTCCAATCAAGAAATTAAAAAATTATCATTTCTATTATAAGAACTATAGAATTTTTTTCTTTACCTTTAGTAATGGTCATTATGCAGCATTGCTACTAAGATACTGCTACAACTGGAGAATGATAGGGCCAGGGTGGACAGAAAATGGATCAGAATCAGTTGGACACTCTGTTGGGAGATTGGCAAGGACTGGACATTTCAAATTGTTTAACACTTTAGCAGAAAGGTATCGCTATCCTCTTAAAACCTCAACTGTTTACTACTGAGATAAAGGACACTTGAGAGAACTAAGAGTGAATTCTGTGCATAAAAGTTGTGAATATTGTCCATTGTTGTATTCAAAACAAATTTATGAGCTATGAATTCTCCAGTACTTAATGTTTCCCACATTATCCTCACATTTGTTTTTTTTTTAATATTTATATCCTGTCTTTCCTCCAGGAGGAACTTTTTGTTACTGATTGCTTTCTGAGTCCCACTTGAATGTATTCAATGGTGTATGTAATGTTATCAGTCTAAAGCTAAGCTACTTACACGACCTATTAAGTATTTCTCTACAGTCCATCCCATAATCTTGGATAGTCAGTAGGACATCTTTTGCAGATCCTGCTATGAATATGCTCAAATTTGGTGATCAGTTGAGATTTCTCTGTCTCAGGACCCATTTTATAAAATAAATGACCACTGGAATTGAAATTTAGGAGGGTATTTAAAACCAGTATACACTATTTCAGATTCAATTCCACAGGTACTTTTGATTAATGTAGAACTCTTTAAATCAGTGATATATATTTTTCTAGGATCATGTCTCTGACTGCCAACTATTGTGTGATCCAAGTAATAAGCACAACTGCATCAAGGAGTTGCAGGCAAATGCTATTATCACCTTCCTGCAGGCTCTAAATTTACCTTGTTGGAAGTGAAAGAGAAATGCTGCACAGTACTACCCAAAATATTTCTTATCTGAGATCAATGTTACTGTTTTAACTTTTGTCCTTTATATTTATTATGTTTAGTTTATTGTGTTTTTTTTTAAAAAAGAGGTTTTAATGTGCCTAGCAGGTTTTTCATAGCCATTAAGAGAGTAAGTGACATAAATGTTTTATATAGAAGTAAATATGTCAGGCTCATCTGGTGGATGTTAAAATGCTAGTAAAAAATAAAGAAAATCCTGTGAATTGGAAATCCTGTGAATTTGGATGAAGACAAAACATGACATCTAGATTACTGAAGCAAAAACTCAGTGATGGGCAGGAGATTACAAATTACAAAGTGACACTTTCTTTAGATATAAAAAGTAAATATAAAAATATTTTGAAATAATAAAAAAGTACTTACAGCTCGGGTTTCAGCTTTTGGCTGTGGTTTGCTCTCAAGCTTGTTTCAATTTCATTTCTGAACATTTCATTACCAGACTAGGTAACATCATCAGCAGGATTTTCTTGTCCTCTTCTCCTTAGCTTACAAATGTCTTGTGGCAAATGACATCTGGCACACAAGATATTTATAAGCTAAGAAGAGGACAAGAAAATCCTGCTGATGATGATGTTACTTACCTAGCCTGTTAATAAAACATTTAGAAACTAAACTGAAACAAGTTTGGTGAGCAAACCACTGCCAAAATCTAAAAATATTTTATATTCTTTTTCATGACATATTCTAAAAAATCTGCAGAAAGTTAGGCAATGAAATAAGGGATTTTAGAGGTTACCACCAGTCTTTGTACTTGTGACTTTTTTTTTTTTTGGTTGACTTCTGGACCTAACTTTTTTATTCAATCATCCTATGTTCATATTACACTGGACTTAAAGATACATCATAGCTGCCCAGTGAAATAGCTAAAGGATCTATGCTAGTCTAAGAGCAGAAAAAGGAAATCACACAAATAAAAAGTTTCAAAATGCCATAAAAACTCACATACCAAATCTAGGAACACTATCACACAAATTAGGGATTGTGTTGGCAGTGGGACCAGCATGCTACCCACACTGAGAAGCAATGATGACTCATTGATATATTCATCAATGCCAAAGCAGATGGGTCTAGGGGGATACTCTGAAGACCACAGCAGCAGTTGCATATTACAGTACATTTTCTCTTATTCTTGCTTAGACTTAGAGGATAATCTTCTTTGTCAGTACCAGAACAAAATTTGGGGGATTTGTATCTATAGAGTTTCTAGGTGACATACCTGCAGATATATTGTCAAACTAAGCTGCTTTGCATGGAAAACTAAGCGAAGATCATATGCAACTTTTGGTTGCCAGATTCTCCTAGTTCTGTGAATTATATTATGGGACTTCAGAGTTATAGTTGCATACTATGTCAGTTTATTATTTGTTTATTCAGATTTTATACCACTTTCTATTCAAATTATCTTAAAGTTAAAGCAACGAATCCATATTTATTTAAAATGGATGGAAGTAGAACAAAATACATGTCCATCCAATAGATATACACAAAAAGCTTTGATGAACAAAAGGGTCTTCCAGAAATGCCTAAAAGATACCATAGCAAATACTTGTGCCCATTAAGAATCAGGAGTTGGGCTTGTTTCAAAGGAGACAATATGTTTTTATCATGAATTTTAGTGAAGAGATTATTCTGAAGAACAGAAAAAGGGATAACATCCTACAGTTCTCCTCAGATGATCTCAGTGATTAATCATATCTGTACAGAAAAGGAGTTCTATCAGATATTTCACCCCCAAATTGTTGGGCCATATGTCAGAAGCAAGACTTTGAACTGGGCTCAGTAGCTAATTGGCAACCAGTGCAGTTGCTACAATACATGTGTAACATGGGCACAGCCGTTGTCCCTTTCAGCAACTTAACATTCTGCTACAGCTTTTAACTAAGTACTGGGTAGCTTCTTGGAATGCATTACAACAATCTCCAAATGAAGTTACCAGTGTGCAGACAATCGTCTTTTTGTGTAAAGCTCTATACGGGTCATATTGTGCAGTGATTAAATGAGGCTGATTACATGATTACATGACATCTGATATTCAGTCACAGCAGTATGAAGAAAGTAGCTGGACTGGCTTTTTTTCATTTTTCAGTAAAGACAAGAGAATAACAGCGTTTGTGCTAGATTTGGGTGCAATATAATATTGTATTGTCAGTGGGGAAACAACATCAATATATCCCTTGCATTGCTCAGAACTCAATCACAACTCAGTGCTCTTTTAGCACTGTCAGTATTTCTTTTATGACAATGGCATCTCTTCCATTCTTCCAGGTTAGTAGAGCTTCTGCCAAATCCTCAACAGTTCATTTTTAGTGGGCAGAATTATACTCTTTTAAGTGTAGCCACAGCAATTTCCCATCATTTCAGTACCACTGAAATGCTTCTCAAATGCATTTGCTTCTCCACTTCAAACAGCAAAATGGAAGCAGCATAGCATCAGTGCTTTGCTATGTACACCACTTGCTTTTCATTTGGAAAATTAGGCACTGGTATAGCTGCCCATGTTGTGAAAGCCAGTGTAGTTGGTATATAGCATTGGAATAGGATTGGTGAGAACCTGGTTCTTAAACTCCCTTAGGAATAGAAGCCAGCTGAGTGATACTGGCAAGTCACTCTTTCATCCGTAAATTGGGAAAATCTCTCTCTATCATCTCAGGATTTTAAAGATGCTTAGGTGGGTCTAGAAGGGATCAACCCTGAAGCTCAGATCCTGAAGATGAAACTCAAATACTTTAGCCACCTAATGAGAAGGAAGGACTCACTGGAGAAAAGCCTAATGCTGGAAAAGATTGAGGGCAAAAGAAGAAGGGGCCGACAGAGTATGAAGTGGCTGGACAGAGTCACTGAAGCAGTCGGTGTAAGCTTAAATGGACTCCGGGGGATGGTAGGGGACAGGAAGGCCTGGAGAAATGTTGTCCATGGGGTTGCGATGGGTTAGACACAATTTGTAACTAACAACAAAGATGGGGCAAGGCCAAAAAAAGGTTGGGAACCACTGCTCTAGTGTTATTCAGAGAGAACTAGCTGTGGTAGGCAGAAAGTTGTCGGTATTATGGAAAGGCAACAAATTGTAAGCTTGTATTTGTTGTTATTGCGTTTATTTAATTTATTATTAATTTTACCCAGCAAAATCAGTGGAACATAAATTAGATATTAAATGGGATTATTCTGAATAAATCTGAATTCTGTTGTGGAAATGGAGGGAAATATCTGGGCTTTTCTGCCTCTAATTCCAAGATTAATTGAATTGACCTTGGATAGCATGTGTGTTTCTGAGGTGGAAGTACTGTGGGTGGGTGGATGGGAAATCATTTGCTTCATCACTTTAAACAGCAAAAGGCCTTAAGTCAGTCCTGACCTTTGGTACACAGGATTGAGAATAAAGTTCCATTAAAGAAAAGTAACAAAGCTATCTTACTGGTGATCATTTTCACAAATTTATTAGAGATAGAGAATAACACCTTGAAAGCAGGTAGTAAAAAAAAGCTAATTTATGTTTTTACTGTACAGCCTTGCATCCTATTTGAGAACATCCCTAAAATATAACTGTGAACACAAGTATTGTTCCACATTGACATTGCTAGCTCCATTTCTATTTCTTGCTATAATTATTTCTGTCTATTGTTAGAAATACAAGGCAATCAAGAACAGAAAAGAAAACAAGAAAATAATAGTGTTCATTTAGGAAACAAATCTTTGTATGACTCATTTTGGAGCTATTCTCCTATGTCATTTTTTTGTCTTTTTCTTTTGTATTTTGCAAACACATTTCCCTTTAATGCTTTTCCTAGCCCCATAAAACAAGAATTGGAGGATATATCTGAACAACTAGAGAAAGTAGAAGTGATAAAATGAAGATGTATTCAGGAACCAATCAAATATCTAATTTTTGCAACTCACTGGTGTACCTTATTGCATAAAATATAAATATAAAGGATTTCTACATCAAGATACAATTAATTTCCTGGTGGTCTGTACAAACCTGTACAAATAAATTAGAAATTCAGAAAAATCTGGATATAAAAACACCTCTAGATTTTGTAAATCAGAAAACAGATTCCAATTAATAATAAATCACTCTGTCCAAACAATTTTATTCTATCTGATCTGATATTTGGAAGAAATGTTCATAGACCATAGCAACCAGATTTGGAAGCTTTTAGTGAAGTAATGAGGAGAAATGCTCATATTCTCATCTTTGGGTGGCTGGTGACTATGATCCCTAGTTATAGTCATTAAATATAATTGTAGTTCTTTAAATAATAAGCCAGTTTCTTCACAGTCACTTCATCAGATGCATAGCATTATTCAATTTCATTTACTATAGTCCCAAAATGTATTCTGTTGCTACAATGATTATATATTTTTTCTGTAGTAAGCTAATATTAGCAGGTATGATTTCATAGCTGCTTGGGAAGTAAAAGCCAATTGAGATCCTTGCTGTTCAATGAGGGGCATTAAAACATCTATTTTTCTTTATGGACAGATTTATTAGTGATTGAAGATTTACTTTGAGGCGGCTCGCATAATAAATGATAAAATTTTGTTCATCTAGTCCCAATTTTTTTAAAATGTATTTTGGTGGCAATTTTTCAGCATTTCGGACAACACATTTCAGAATTGTGAATGTGTCAGAAATCAATTGTTGAACACATGAAATTGACATGTACTGAATCAGACACACTCGGCATTAATTTGCAAATCATTGTCTCCTAAAGCTTCATATATTTGCCTTTTATGAAATATTTTTAGGTTTTTTCTTTATATATTTCTATTTTAAATTATTTGTCAGTAATATTTATACCCCACTATTCTTCCAATAACTTCAAATTAAAAATGTGTTTCCCTATCTTATTTTATTCGTATAAGCATCTGATAAGATAAATTGAAGTAATTGAAATCACCCAGTGAATTTCCGGATTGGCTCTTGATCCCCCATCTCCTTGGTTTTTATCTGATATCCTAGTCAATACACTACATTTATATATTTTAAAATACCTAGACTATTTACTTAATATCTCTTACGTAAAATGAATATTCAAAAAGTAAGAAATGAATTGTTGGGGGCATTCTGACAATTTCATTTACCATTTAAATCAAATTGGATATGATTTTGATGTTGGTCAGCAGGGCTACAGCTATTCACAAGTGAAATAACCTATGAAATGAAAGAACGCTAAATAATATGGAAAACCCAAAATCGTGAATATTGCCATTTATATTATCCATTCAGGAAGATAATATACAAATTGTATGAGTTTATGTTTATTTCAAATCTATGACTGAAGAGGTCAAATCAAGTTAGCATTTGGATTGAAGAATACCAGACTGAGAATTGAGAAGACAGAAAAAAATGAGGTTGATTGAAAAGACAGAAAAAAAAGATCCTGAAAGATGGCAATGGCAAATTGGTTTCATATTATTGACAGAAAGTTGCACAGATGTGTCCATGAAGCCACCAAGAATTGAACTGGAATTGAAGAACAATGTACTTTTTATGTTGAAAGAAGGCTGTCAAAAGCATTTGAAAGGGTGCTTTGCAAACATATTGTATTGGCATTAGTGAAGTATTCTGGTGGTCCATTGGAACTTCCTCTATTGCAATGAAGAAATGTTAACATCATCAGCATGAAATTCATGTTGCTTTTCAAGTAGAGAGGAAGCCAGGTAATGTCAGATAGTCCATTATGTGAGATGAGGGCAATCCACCTGAAGCATCAATGACTTTGCACATCGTTATTATAAAGTATATGCATTATAATACACTGCCATGCACCCTTGTATTGTATTTGGAAATCAGGCTGCATGATGCTCTAAACTGGTCCATCTAGTCAAATGCTGCTATATGCCAGCAGTTTTTTAAAGTCTTACTCAAGAACTTTTGCTGCCCAAGATGTTTTGTAGCTAGAGAAGACAAGAAATTCCTAGAATATAGGAGCTTCTGCATGTAAAACTTAGATTCCGTCACTTACCTGCATCCCCGCAAAAAGTTTCTGAAAATGCAGATTTTTAATTATCTTTTTGTGAATATATATCACAAGAGTAGATGATGATAAACTTCAACCTTGGTAATTTTTTAGAATTCCAAAGTATCAGCAAATTCTATAGTTTACATTATTCATTGTATAAAGAAATGTTTACTTTGTTTTGTCCTACTTTCATTAATTTTATTGGATAATCCAGGGTTTTAAAGAAAGAAATTCTGGGTCTGAATCCAGAATTTTTTTAAAAAAATTACTGTTGTGGATTTTTTTAAGCTAATTCTTTGGAATACAAGATTATGGTATCTATATGAATGAAGAACTTTTGTGTTTACTATTATTAAAATATTAAAGATATTGTTATTATTTATTCTGGAGTTTGAGAATTTCTTATTAACTCCCCAGTTTAATTCCTGCTGGTGGCAGGTCATTGGGCTAGAATATTGTCCACAGACAGCTGTCCATCTTTTGCTTAAGAACCCCAGTGACAATCAATTGTAACCAACCCTAATGATCAAACATTGGATTTAATGTTAAGTTCATGTTCATCGAAAATATATCCACTAGCTACTATTCTTTGGGACTGCAGAAAAACCAGTCCGATCTCTGCAGAGCCTGGAGAATTACTGTACTGTTTCAAGGCTTTTGTGGTTTGCTGCATTCCTACTGAAAATCTTTGTGGTTTTTTATTTGTTAGAATTTGGCTGCATTGCTTTGTTTAGCTGCTTCCTGATTCCTTCCTTTACATGCTGTGCTGCTGCACAATTATATAACTAGCCAACCATGTGTGGAAACGGCATGCATAGGCTTAAGAGCCAATTGAAGTGTTAGTTCCAGTGCGATAGAAACAAACAGAAAGGGCACTTTTATTAGTATAAGAAGGCTGAGACACCTTCACTCATTATAAAGTAATACAGCCAGCATCTTGTAGGTTTGATATTCTGACATTCAGGGTGGGGGGGATCTTCAAAATGTCAGGATATCAAACCTACAAGATGCTGGCTACATTACTTTACAATGAGTGAAAGTGTCCTAGCCTTCTTATACTAATAAAAATGCCCTTCCTGTTTGTTTTTGCTTTGCGTAGAAAAAAATGCTGATTCTGATAAATACTTGGTCTAAACCAAGAAACTTTAAACTGTTGGTAGGGAATTTGAGGAATAATAGTCCCAATATATCACACTGGGGAAATCTGTTTTATTGGGGGCAGGGATTCCCCATCCAAACTGGGTTCAAGAAACATTCACCCAGCACACCAGCAATGATATTGCTCTCTACATGGCATTTGAATACAGGTAGCCATGGCAATATGCTGCCCATTTTAGGTATCTTCACCCTAAAAAATGGGATTGTTGCCCGGCCATGTCATATTGGAAGAACATGAAGTATCCAAAATAAGGGTAGAGGAAGTGATGGCTTTGTATCAGATTCTGCCCGCCCAACATCTGTTACATCTTTTTTTTAATAAGAATTTTTATTTTTCTCCACATATACATCCATACATATATTATAGTTCATAACAAAATACGCATAGTTATACATTTCTGTTCAATAAACCATAAACCTACATCCTAATCTATACCTTTTATACTTCTATTTCCCATCTGTTTCCCCCCTTATATCTTATTACTCCCCTTCCTCTATCTCCTTCTCTTCCCTCTACCTTCTTTCTCCTTCTCTCCCACTTTCCTACTTTCCTCCTCTCCCCTTCTTCCTTTCCTTCTCTACTTCCTCTTCTGACTCAGTGGATAGAGTGCTGTACTGCAGGCCACTGAAACTGACTGCTAGTTCAGCAGCTCAGCAGATCAAATCTCACCAGGCTCAAGGTTGACTCA
>JANHGD010002422.1:285513-299183 GCA_027560375.1 Imantodes cenchoa
GAGAGAGCTGTAAAGCACTATGAAGCAGTATATAAGTCTAAGTGCTATTGCTATTTCTTCCTTCCTCCACCTTCCTTCCTTCCTTCCTTCCTTCCCTCCTTCTCTCCCTTTCCCTTTCTACCTCCCTACCTATCTTCCTCCCTACCTACAATCTCATTTTGAATTCCATCATTGTGGAATCCTAATTCTAATTCATTTAGGATTTGCCCCTGAATAATCACAGGATCCTACCATTCCCCATTGGAAGGATTTCTTCGTTCTCATGTTTTTCCTGAACTCATTTGCAATATGTTGATCATTGTTATATAAATTGAGTTCATTAGATAGAAGCTTCAAATTCGTCTTTCTCGTCATACAGCAGAAATACAGGCAAGAAGTAAGGGCAGACTTTGGCAATGAAACCGAAATTAGCAAAAATATTACATTGTACAAGTTGTGCATTTTGCCTTGCTCTTTCTCTGTTGTGTTCTTATTACTAAAGGTGGGTATTGTTGTATTGAGGAATTCTCAGAGTAATTAGTGTTTGCCCTATATTCTCTAGTTGATCTTCCCTTTCCTCCATATTTTATTGTCTCCTCATTCTGCACCTTTTCTTCTGATTCTGGAGACATGCAGCTCTTTTATCTTCTGTTTCTTCATGTTTCCTCCTCCTTGCCATATCTCTACACCATTTGACGTCATTTCTTGACTATGACATTCTCGCCCCCCTCCCGCTTTCTAAACAGCCTAATTATACTGAAGGTATTTTATTTTATCTTAAATGAATTTAATTTAATCGTTTTAACCACTATGTTCCATTTTTACCTCAGAACATGTGTAAAGAGATAGCAGAACTTGGAATGTCTGATAGGCAGGAAGAAGGCAAAGGTGAATCCCTCTAACAACTCACAAAGTATGTCTATCTACGCAGATAGTTGGTTTAGCCTCTCAAGAGTTTGCTAAAAGAGAACAATAATAAAGAACTACTCAGAAGTAATTCTATATGTTGTTCCTGGTTTTATGGGCCTGACAAAACAGTTTGGAGACCCTTCTGGCTTCTCCTTTGAATTGTAGGAAGTATAGGAAGAGACAGTAGGATCATGTGGTCTCCTGAGATCTGAAGTGAGACTGGTTTACCTGGTTTCTTGTGGCCAAAGGAGAGGCCAGTCTACACTCAGATAGGGAGCAGTTGAAAAATGAATCAGGATGGTCAAGGAGTGACGCATAGTGGCTAATATACTTGATACCTGAGAGATTTAGCCACAGCAGCTCTCTGGATAACTTTCAGCCCAATCTATCTCACAGGGTTGTTATAAATAAATATAGGGGGATGGAGCATCATGTATGAGGCTTGAGTTCCTGAACAAAGATGCAATACAAGTGCATGTTTCTGTGCCAGAGAAGGGGCATCTAAAGCAATAAAGAATATTCAGGTCTTTCTTCATGTACCTTAAAGTTGTTGTATGTTTAAGAGCCACATGATGGGTCAATTCCTTGTTATTGGGTGGGGAAGGGAGCAAAAGATTGTGAGACTGGTGGCGGGGAATACCGCGTTTTCCCAGGGGATGTCTTATTTTGGGGAAAACAAGGTAGTATGTTGCAGTATGTTCAGAATGACCATTACATGACTGCAGCAGCAGCCCAATCGACAAAAGCAGCCTGAAACAGCCAGAACCTTCCCAAATTTCATTCCCTTTTGAGAATGAAGATTTACACTAGCCCATTTATGGAACCTTGGTTCAAAAATTGTTGGCCTACCAGTATAAGGCACCGTTTTGCCCAGTTAATGGTAGTGACAATGGGAGTCTTAGTAGTATATACGGATGTTATACAGGAAAAAGAATCAGGTTTGTAATAACCACTAGTGACATATTATTCCATTTCCAAATAATGAAGGCACAGCTAGTTGATGATTCTGTCAAAAGCATGTTGAAATCAAAGGGGGGGGGGGGAAACCCTGGTTTCACTATGCTACATATTTTGCAAGCATTATGAAAGATAATATATTCCTGAATTAAGCAAAAATGCATTCCCAAGTTTTAACTGGGGTTGGGGTAGGGAGAAGACGGTACATTTAAGTATTTGTGGGTGAGATAAGTAAAATCAATATTGGTGTGGTTTAGACATCCAAGTATGTTGTGATTACTACAAAAAGTATTCAACAACTTTAAAATAGCTTTTTTTTTAAAAATCAGAAAAGAACTCAGTGACACTAATTAAGAAGTTCACTCTTAGTAAAACTAGATAACTGGAAGTCTTGTCCATTATAACAGTGCCCATAATCATTGGTGGCTCATTCCACAGGCTAATTAACATAGAAACAAAAAACTCATTAGTAGCCAAACCCGACAGATTTTGGAACAGTTGTTCCCCACACCCCAATTCTCTTTTTAAGAAAAGATTGGACAACTATTTGTCTTAAATGGTACAGGGTTTACTGGCTGAGCAGGGGGATGGACTAAAAGACCTCCAAGGACCCTTCCAACTCTATTGTTCTGTTATTCTTTCTAGTTCCTTTCCAATATATACATACTTTAAAATAACTGGGGAGCAGGTGAAAAGTAAAATGCTGAGCAAGAGCCTAAGGAAGTTCCATTTTTGCAGGCCACTCCAGGACCTGACCTCTGTTTCAGAAAAGCTAAAGAGGGTAACCTTCTCAACCCTGTTTAGGTATCACAATTGTTTTAGGAAATTTGCAATCCTTTAGCTCAAGAGAGTGTAGCTAAAGCCACCTTGCCCCCAGGTATTTACAGCAGTACACTGCACCCTTTGCCTGACCCAATTAAACTTAGAGTAGTCAACTCTAGTCTTTGTTACTAAACACACAATTTTATTCACTCAGAAAAGCGAACTTTAGTCCTTCTTTAGAATTTGTCAAACATTTTCTTTTCTCTATAAAGTTTTATAAATTTCACTGTGATTATACTTGGTAAATAATTCTTTTTTTTAGCTCTGTTTAAATTCAAAACCGTGACCGTAATCTGAGATGGCAAGTAGTTGTTTGTTTGTTTTTCCCATGTCAAGAAAAATAATAATGCTTGAATATAGGGACATAATTGCACATCCTGAAATTACAGAGATAGCTATCACCAAGAGCTTGACTGGAAATTGGTTAAGAAATTTGGCCGACATATACTATTTAATATATGTAATTTTCTCTCTATTTTCCCCTCTATTTTTTTAGATAGGCAAACTAATTCAGTGCAATATAATTAGGCTCAGGGTGCAATCTAACCCTAAACAAATAATTTAAAGAAGGATGCATTTTCATGTAAGGTCTTCATTTTCTTTTTTTCAAATAATACAATTTTTTAAAAATCAAACAATTAAAACAAAAATATCCAATGCATTTCAGGAATCTTCCTAAAATCCTGTTAAAATAAAAATCCTACTGAGTTATTATAAGCAGGAAGCCAATGGATGAATTGAAAATCTATTCTTAGGCAGAATCACTTAGAGAATGCTCTTTAAAAATCCTTCAATTTTGGAAGGTGTTGCTCCTTCAGAAACAGGGAGAGAATGAGAAAAAGATGTAATCCCTGCCAGTTCCATCTGCCATTCTTCTCAGGCAATTCCCTGCTTCTTCAAATATCTAGCCAACTTCAAGTATGCTTTGGCACACTAATTACCTGGATTCCTTTCTCAAAAATTAGAGATTATTGGTGGCAGAAAGGGTAGAATTGCAAATAAATTGACAGGTGGCATAAATGCAAGCAAATGCAATGTCAAATTGGACATTAATTCAGAGAGAGAGAGGCCTAATTCAAAAATAACACAAATTCCCAAATCTTTTAAAACACAGAAAAAACAATATTTCCAACGCATAAAGTTCCAGATTTATTCCCTCACAGATTTGTATATAAAACATACAAAGAAAAAACACTTATTTTCCATTTCTTTCATATCTCTGCAGTTACAATGCTTACAAAGAGACGTTTAATCTGGCCAAGAGGAAAGTATTATGCAGGGCACTACATCTTGGACTGAATAATGGAATACCTGTTGTGTTCCCTATTCACACTGTATTAAAGCTGTTTCTCTCCAGGCCTCCCTCTTGGCATACAGCCCCACCGAGAGAAAAACAAAATTTAAAAACTAGTGGGAGGGATGTGTGGGTGAAAGAACATTCTGACACCATCAAACACCCCCCTCCCATCTCCTGCTTCCACTGAAATCACACTTGTGCTACTCGGTGGAGATTCAGCAGCAAATCCTGTTCACCATTCTGTACAGACTGAGTTTCACCTGTACATATCCTGGGCCAGGTGGTTTATATCCCTACTTAACATCACTCAGTTTCAATTCCCAACTTATAAAGTATAAGTAAAATGAGCTTTACATAGGCTGCTAAACAACAAAGAAAAGAACGTTGACTCATTAAACATACAATGTTTGTGACTATACATCTATAGAACTATACATAATTGTTTTGCTTCAAGTAGAGCTTGGCTGATAAATCATGTGGAGTGGTGACTGAAGGTTTCAGTACCAATTAAATAATGAAATACTGTTGACATAGCCACTCACTGAAGCCACTTTTGTACAATTCAGATTAACAAGCAGAGGGAGGGAGGGACGGAGGGAGGGACGGAGGAAGGAAGGAAGGAAGGAAGGAAGGAAGGAAGGAAGGAAGGAAGGAAGGTTAAATTGAAATGTGCAAATGGTTTTATTTTTGGATAAGGAAACCAATATCTTCTTTAATAGTCATTTTCAAAAGATGTGTAGTTTATCTGAGTATTTCTTTCCTCCTCACACACTATTTAAACTCAGTGTGTGATTTTTATCACCCATATATTTCATATTGACAAAGCAAATGTGAAAAAGTGTGGGTTGGCACCTCCTTCTTTTCAATCACTGAAGGTGACATTTATTTATGTCAGAGCATGAAGGAAAATAAAGGAACATCATTCTTTAAGCAATTACAAGAATAACTATACAGTACTTTTATACAAGTTTTAAGATTACAGAACTATACAGATGCAAGTAGAAGGTAAAGTACTCATTCTTATCTTTGTTTAATAATTCACTCCTAATATTAATGACTTAATCTTAATTTAGTCATACCTGAATGCTAGAGGCATTGACCAAATTGATTGATTGATGTGTTTGTCAATTTAACAACTAGGAACAGAGCCAAGGAAAAAATACCAATTCTAGAATCAAAGTCTCTAGTATAAACCACTACATCATTTTTATTATCCTGTATTATTTAAGACATTTGTTAATACACTTCTTTTAATCCAGATACAGAAACACACAATTAGAAGCAGGCTTTCTCTTTCAAGCAACAGGAGCACCCAGTGAGTCAGGAAACCTTGCTGAATAAACAGTGATGCAAGGCAGCATAGATATCTATAACCATTGTGTGAAGCAACTTCTCTGAAGGATACTTTGTTTATGGAAGCGATTCCACTCTATATGAACGGATATAATTCCACTGGAAAGGTATTTCTAGTGTACTTCATGCTATTTTTCTTAAAAAATCATATTTTAATCACATTCATAATATGAATACATTTGGTTTATAAAGCTGGGTTTTATTGGTGACCAAAATTAGCCAAAATAAATTCTAAATTGTTCCATTATAAAATACAAAACAATAATAAATTATTCACTGGAAGGCAGAACAACATAAAATGCATTTTTGCCAGTACACAATTAACTTATGAGATCTGCTATTACAAGACTGAGTGGTTTATCAATTTTTTAATTGATGCAATCTATTGCTTCAGATGAACTCTACAAAGTGTATAGATACTAATAAATCAAACATAATCATCTATTTGTATTATTGTATTTGATGTATTATATACATGTATTGTATTTTATGTATTATATATTATATATTTCCGGTATCTCTCCTAACATAATATGATTAATTATATAATATAATTAAACTAGTAATCCTCAATCAATCCCCAAAGGTCTTCCAAAAAAATGGATTTTACTAACAGGAGGCTGTGGAAGTAAGCAATGACCTTGTCTGGGGGTAAGCAAGTTGTTCCATTGGAGGAGAGCATCTCAAAGATGTGAAAATGATCATCAAATTGATTGATTGATTGATTGATTGATTGATTATGTATCATCGTTGGGAGTTGATGTACCATCAAGTAGGCAGTGATTCTTAGCAACCACATAAATACATTCCCCCCTTCAGGATGACCTGTCCACAACCAAGCCCTTCAGGTCTTCAGCGGTGCACCCTTTGCTGTTGTAATTCAATCTACTCCATTTTGCTAGTGGTCATCAAATTAGATGGCTATAAAAAGAGAGTTGATAATTGACCAAGAACATGCATGCAATCTGGATAGATCAAACAAAAGCACAAAGTTCATTTCCATAGAAACCAAGAGAAGTCCGTTCACTGTAAAGGATAGTTCAAAACGGTTTGTTTTGTTAAGGATTTAATCATGGCCAGTCCAGACTAGCAGTGATCAGGACCATGGCTAGTTCCACAATGTTCCTTTAGCAATGTAGGAAAAGGATGTTAGTGACAGCATGCCCTCTACCTGAGCCTTAAAAACACTGGCTGAAACTATGGTATTTTTCCATCCCTGCTGTGATCTTAGGTCAAAACAATGGCTCCTTCAATCACATGCTCCTGAACAAATGAGTGAGTATGATATATGAGATGTTACAGGGAAATCATACCTCAGATTTTATGGCTAATGAGAGAACGATGCCCTTAGGCAGGGAAAATGTACATGAGAGTATGAAGAGATCTCTGGAATTAGATGCTTCTTTGTTATTTGAATTAGGGTTGAGGTGAGTCAATGGATAGAGGATTTGACATTTGGTAAAAGCAGGAATCTGGACTGAATAGATTTCTAATCTGTTCCAGTATCACTCTTCTTCAATGTTACATTGTTAAGAAATTACAATGAACTCTGCATAGACTGGTGACTGGAAAAGGGACATTTGAATAAGACAATGCCATGCTTATTAAGGAAAATTAAATGACACACTATTTTAAAAGGGTAATAACGCTATTGAAGGATTAAAGAATATTGTTACACTTTTTTCAGAAATTGTGCTTTAGTGTGATATGGCCATGAGAATGTAATTCTTGTAAGCATAGAATCTAGTTTATCATGTTGAAGTTATTTTGCAAATATTGTCCCTATATGCATAAAACACAAATTTAGAGGTAACTGCTACGTTGAGAAACCCAGCAATATAAGTGTCATTTGGTACTCAAAAGAACTAGAAACACTGTAATATTAAAGTATGGGATCAATCCTGAAGAAGAAACATTGTTTATAATATCCAGCAGCAAAATTACAAGCAATTATAATCTAACTCCCTTCTATGTCCACAATGGATTTGTAGATTCTGACAGGCAGGTGTCAGCATTAAAGAACTATCAGTTCAGTACTAATTGATAGACTTACTAACACTCTCAGCAGGAAAGATAAATGAGCGCATGAATATAAGAGGTCAGTATGCTGGTAGCAGTGATAATTTTAGATACCCTGAAGATTTTGAATGGTGCATAAGCTGTAACTCTTCCATTTAAACAATTAGATGTTATTTCCTGTCAGAAATAATGTACCTAGGGCTGTCTTTATAAATCTAAAACTGAATGACACAGAAATCAAGCTAGCATAGGAAATGCTAATTCTTAGACAAAATAACATATTATTATGCTTGCTTTTTAGTTTGGGCAGTATATTCTGCGGTCATGTTTTTAACTACTTTAATTGTATGTTTTGATGGTATAAGCTTCCTAGAGACTTATTATGGGTAGCCATAATAAATCTAATCAATAATAAAAAGCTTTGTACTGGACTAGTGTCAGTTCTTAAGCACCCTGCCATCTTAGCAGACTAATAGCATAGCAGATCCCACATCCATCCAAATCAGTGCTGTCTCTCCTAACATAATATGATATATATATATATATACATATCACTAGACTCTTTCGCCAATGAAGTAAAAGGCAATAGGACCCAGTCAGGACCTAAGCTCAGAGAACTGATTTCCTCTGAAAACAGTCATAGACCATCAGCTGGAGAAAAGACTTTGGAAAGCAGTCCACCTTTGGATCCTCAAATCCTTTGATCCTTCTTGACTTATCCTTAGCCCTGCCACTTCATCAGTAGGAGGGAGAAAAATGAATAGCAGTGGAGTTGGATACATCTGAGAAACTGGCAGTATTTCCAGTAGGACTGGTATTAATTATGAGGCCAGCTGCCAAACTAAGGGAGCATCTGGATAACGTTGCATTTCTCTATAAGTATACCTTTATTTATTAAGTATGCCATCAAATCAAATGCATATTTCTGTCTTAAAGTAATCCAAACTGCTCGTTTAAAAAACTCTAGTAAAACCAATATTAAAAACCAATTTAAAACAGTTTAAAACTCTCAGGCCAGGCCAGCCTGTCAGAATAAATAAGTTTTTAGTTCACGGAGGAAGGTACGTAAGTCCGTGGTCCACCGCAACTCCGGGGGGAGCTCGTTCCAGAGGTTGGATGCCCCCACAGAGAAGGCTCTCCCCCTGGGTGTCGCCAGCTGACATTGTTTGGCCAACGGCACCCGGAGGAGACCCTCTCTGTGGGAGCGTACTGGCCGGTGGGAGGCTGTTGTCGGCAGAAGATGGTCCCATAAATAACGCTTAGATTGGAATACTGGAATACATGTTGCCAGTTTGGGTGAATGATTTCAATTCTAGAATAAATTATGAAGTCTCAATAATTTCAACAGCTTCCCATCTCAAAGTTGAGTGCAAAGCTGGCATCAGTTATGTTGGTTTAAAAAGCATTAACTTTGGTAGGCAGCAATTGGTTCAGTTTTCTAAAAGAACATATTTTTAAATTCTGAGTGGTGTTGCACATGGAATCAGAAAGAGAGATACAGGCTAGCACTGTTGATAATATTACAGTCTCTGATAATCTGGAATCTGAGAAGAGTTTTCTCAGCACAGGCAAGTGACATGAAAATTATCACGTTTGTTAAGATTGTTAAGACATTGAACTGTCATATCACCATTGGCCAGGGGATGCCGAGTTGGGCACTCCTTTTACTTTATGTCCCCATTAAGTTGCCAACTAAAGTGGTACCCATTTATCTACTTATGGTTACTCATTTTCAAACTGCTGGATCGGCAGGGGCTGGAGCGTGTGATGGGAACTCAAGCATTCCATGGCAGTAACTGAGTCTCAAAGCCTGTCATTCATCAGCCAAGAATCCTAATGAGCCACTACACTCCTTTTAATTATGGGTAAAAACAGGTCTACCAGGAGTCTGCACATCCCTCTAGCAAACAAAGATGCCCAGGGAAAGTTCTACAATTAAAAATCTACCACTAAACATCTTTTCATCATTGGCAGTTTGATATTATTATTTTAGAGCCGAGGTGGCGCAGTGATTAGAGTGCGGTACTGCAGGCTACTAGCTGCAGTTCGGCATTTCAAATCTCACTGGCTCAAGGTTGACTCAGCCTTCCATCCTTCTGAGGTGAGTAAAATGAGGACCCAGATCGTTGGGGGGCAATATGTTGACTCTGTGAACCGTTTAGAGAGGGCTGTAAAAGCACTATGAAGCAGTATGTAAGTCTAAGTGCTATTGCTATTGCTATTATTTTATTTATTAAATTTATTTGCTGCCCATCTCACCACAAGACTTATAAGTCTTGGGTCTTGTTCCATGATTCTTTCATTGTGCAAAGCATATTGTCCTCCCAGTGAATCAGTGAGAAGAATTAAAAATATCTGGAAATAAAAAAAGATGAGGTAGATGACCTGCTATTTTACATACATGTATCCCTTTATCTAGACTATCTTGTATGTTATGAAATAGAGGTTTTCTCCAGAAAAGTACGAAATATTAATTAGGAGATTATATAGATACTGCAAACAACAATAATAATAATAATGAGAAATCATGACATAAAAATATCGATGTTTAAAATAATTAAAACAAAAAGTGATAACTAACATCAAATTATATCATTCTGAGAGCTCTGCTATCATATTTTCTAAGCTAACTAACATTTTTATTTGCATTTTTCAGATTCTAAAGCAAACAGCAGGGAATGTGATGTTTGATCTCAACTGAGTAATGTTTTTAGAGCAAACAAAGATTTCTGTTAAATTCAAACGAATGCAAAAACCATATATGAATTCCTCCCGAAGTTGAACATTTCTGCAATTGATACTAATGGATTAACAGAAGGATGAGGAAAGTGGCAAATGAATTGAGAAAATGGTGCAGATATAAAAAGGCTTAGTGGGGACCCTGATGACTATTCTGATAAAATATGAAGCGGTTGCATTAAAAAATAAAGAAATGTCAGGAAATCCAATTGATTTCTGAAGTTATATGAAATGTTGCCTGGATTGACATGGCCCCAAAGTATCATTTTGATATTTGTAGATTCAGTTAGAAATCATTTTAACCCAAAGCAATTGAACAAGTACTATTTAAGCATTTTAGCTGGGAAGCAACGTGCTGCACATATCAATTCTTCAAAACTTCAATTCCTGCTTCCCATTGGAATCACACACTTTTTCAGCCAAGTATAGAGATGGTTAGACATTTTTTTAGCAATGGAAAAAATTTCTCCTCTTTCAATGATAAGTTTGATTTAAAGGTGTTACTATGCATGACACATTTCCCTTACTGTGAATTGGTTTTACTTACCTTCGGTCATGTAAGACTTCCTTGCATAATCCTGTTCACAAAGTGATCCCTAATTGATTGAAATAGCCCACTTGACTGTAAGAGACTAAGATGCAATAATGGGGAAGAAACCCACTCTGCTAAAGCAACATCTAAAAGGGCAGAAATGTTACTAATGCTGTCTACTCCCTGAATGGTTCTGGGCGGTTTATAAAATTTTTTTTTTTTTAAATAAAGGATATGAGCAAATAAATTTCCTTTAAACTACCTTCTACAGAGATAGGATTTGCCTCAATGCATATAAAGTCTCCATCATGGAAAAAGCAGAAGTTACACTTGATGTGATTGTTATTTGAGACAAGATCAGCAAAGGGTCCCCAATGAAATTAATAGTGCATAGTGCTAATTGCATAAGCATGAGCAGTTGTGCAAACAAGTTAAGGCTCTTGAACTGGACTCAGAAGGCAGCCAGCAAGAAGTTCAGCTGTTTCAACATAGCAGTATCATGGCTTGTTTTGGGAATCTACCATTTTCAAAGTCTTGAAGTCCACTTCAGAAATAGCACATTGCAAAATCCAAAGTATAGTTTACCATCACCTGATGCTACATTTTCTCCTCTAGGAAGTGGATAAGTTTGCTTATCAGACATTTATTTATGTATGTATGTATGTATGTATGTATGTATGTATGTATGTATTTAATAGATTTATATGCTACCCATTCCCGGGGACTCTGGGCGGCTAACATTCATAAGAATGCAGTACAATTAAATGCATAAAATATGTTAAAACACAGAACAACAATATTTTAAAAATTCACATACACACACTATAATTTTCATGTGTATATGTGTGTGTGCCACATGTACTCTATATACCATCAATGCCAATTCCAGATGGACCTTCAGAGTGCAAACAAGTTCTTTAAGGAGGAACACAATACCGTGAAGAATAAAGGTATCAACGTATTCCAGAAATCAGCACCTGAAACTAGCATTCATTGTGTCCTATCCAAATTCAGTTTCAGTTTGCTTTCACACACTAGCAAACAGCTTAATCTACTAGGCACTCTTCCACATTCAGTTAAAAAAAATAGGAAGCAGGATGAGAAAAAAAGTAATTTTAAACAATATTCAAAATTTGACGGTAATTTTGGAAGGACTACATTTACATTTAATCAGAACATTTAATACAATGTGATCATTATAGTACAAGAGTCATGGTGGTGGACTGGTTTGAATGCAGTGTTGCAGGATAACTCAGCCAACTGCCAGGAGTTCAATTCTCTTTTTTTTATTCTTGTAAAGGAAGAATCTGGAAAAAGGGCTGTTGCAAAATCATGTTAAGACTACATAATGAAAAATGTACTTTGGCAAGCTAATCTTCAGTTGGTTTTAATAAAAAGGATCTATCTGTTTCTAGAGAAAGATATTTATGTGGTCATTATGTGGGAATAGAGGGTATGCTGACCCGATAAGACATAAACTTTGAAAATGGGTTGTTATGTAAGTGATTAATGATGGAGGGTCTCTGAAATATTGGAAAGTACCGATAATGGTTCCAAATACTGTAAAAGCCTGCCAAACATCATTATATAAAATGTTGTGTAAGTGGGGAGTGGTCAAGGAAGTAAGAGGAGTGGAGTTAAAGAAATGGATTGTATAAATATGTGGCATTTGTATTTGAAAGCTTACCCCTTGTGATATGGATACTGTCTCTCCAATCATGCGGGGTCCATTCTTATAAGAATGTTAAGAACATAGTTCTTTAATAAATACCTCTTTTATTATTCTTCTGGACTCCTATTGATTTATATTGATAGGCTTATTTCACAAACCATCTCAAGGTTGACTCACCGTTCCATCCTTCTGAGGTCAGTAAAACGAGGACCCAGATTGTGGGGGGCAATATGATGACTGCTTAAAGAAGTCTGCAAAGCACTATAAAGCAGTATGTAAGTCTAAGTGCTATTGCTATTGCTACCATATGTCAATGAACTGAATACACGATACTAAAATTTGCTCCATAAATACATACTAGTTTAAGAAATTATAGACAAAAATAACAATGTGTACCTTATAGCGAAGTGAAAATGTGGCAAAAAGGTATGTTCCCACTTGGGATGTACCTGTGCATCCCTAGGATAATATCCCTAAGAAAAGAAACTGAAAAGAATACAATATATTTACAAAGGGGTGTGTGTGTGTGTGTATAACTGATTCTGGTTTTTTGTTTTGTTCTATTTTTAGTCAAGGGGTGTTCTGAACATCTTTGCATGTAGCTTCATGATTTATCTTCATTACCCTTTGCTGATTTGTACTTTTTCTAATCATAGGGGAGAGTGTTATATAAATTTCTGAACTAGCTAATTCTTTCTTTTTATACCCCCCCAAATTAACTTCCTCCCCCATTTTTATCCTCCTTCCCATCATTACGCTGCTTCTAATTAAAAAACAAACAAACCCCAAACCAGTATTTCTCACAGCAAGAAGAGATTTTCATCTCATCCCAAAATGTTCTCCATTTGTTTTCCATCTCTGCAAATCCTGATTCCTGAATTTTGCAATTTACATATGCACCGTAACAGCTTTAACCTTTCCAGGTTTTGTGTAATCGCTGGATTGTAGCATCATCATTACTACTCCCATCATCTATAAGAATGATGGAGTATTCATCTCAAATGATCGAAGTGCCGGAGCTCACTGTAACAGCATTACCAAAAAAGCATTAAAAGTTGTTAACATAATCTTGCAAAGCTTCTTCTCCGGTAATATTGAACTGCAAACTAGGGCATATAAAACTTTTGCTAGACCAATTCTTGATCACAACTCATCTGTCTGGAACCTGCACTGCATATCGGACATTAATACAATTGAACGAATCTAGAGATATTTCACAAGCAGAGTCCTCCACTCCTCTGCTCGCAACAGAATACTTTATGCCACCAGACTTGAAATTTTGGGATTAGACAGCTTAAAACTTCATCATTTTCGGTCCAACCTAAGCATAGTACATAAAATTACCATATTTTCTGAGTATAAGATGCACCCTTCCCCCCCCCCAAAAAGAG
>JANHGD010002423.1:102670-119914 GCA_027560375.1 Imantodes cenchoa
GCAGTATCCTTCCCCTGCCACGCCCACCAAGCCATACCATGCCCACCAAGCCACGCCCACAGAACCGGCAGGGAAAAATTTTAGATTTCATCACTGTTTACGTCCCCATTCCCATATTCACATTCCAGAAAAGGAGATTATTGTAGAGTCATATCTTTTGACCATCTCCTTGTGCAGACCCAGCAGGCCCTGGTTCAATTCTTTCTATAGAGTTTGGGTTGAACTCTACAGAGTTCAAACTACAGGGAAACTTTGTAGGGCACACAAACTTTTACTAAAACACATCCTGACACTTGAACATTCTTATATGTTATTTCATTGACTTCTCAGTGAGCTTTGGTCCACACTTTTGGCATTTTTTTTTCAGGATGTCACTTGGCATATGGCAACATCACTCAGAAGTGTTCCCTTCAAAATAACGTCATAACCATATTTGAAATCAGAGCACTCCTTAGGCCCAAAGGCACAGCATTGTGGAATATGTTCAAGAGTAACCATAGATCTGTGCCTGGGTGATATAATAAACTATGGTTTATTATTAGAATCCTCTGAACCTGGTCCCAAAGGAAGATAGGGAAGTGACAGGTACATTATTTCTAGATTTATTTAAAAGACTAGTATGGCCTCCTATCCTTGAGCCATAAGGCTTGACAGCTCACAAAAACTTTATAACACACACACACCCAAAAAAATCATACAATAAGTAAAAGCAAAATCCAACAAAGACAGAAACAAGTCTGTTGTTTCCAGAGACCAGCTAACCATGGATTGGTGAGGCTTCAGTAAATGAATTTAGAAGACATAGACAACATGTTAGTCTTACTCATTAGTTGTCCTTTTCTGGTCCAGTTTTCCAACGTCTTCAAGCACAAGCTATACCAGCTTGTCAGTCTGAAGTATATCATATAAAGGTAAGGGCACGGATGGGGGTTCAACTCACTCTATTGGACAGCTGATGCTGCTTCAGGAAGGCAGAAACTCCTCTTTCCTGTTAGTGACCTCTTGATTTTCAGGACCATTTTGTCAGTGAGTGAGTCAGGTCTCTCCTGATGCACTTACCTAGTGTTCTCTTATCTAACCCATTGGTGGTAAGAAAAATAGGAAAAGAAGCATGCCCTCCCTTGCCCTTTTTAACCTCTGACCTTGGTCTGGTACTTTGCAGTACACATTTCTCCCTTATTTTCCTAAAGTTTCTTCCCACTACAAGAATTTAGACTGGCTCCCTATTAAGTACAGAGCCCATTTTAAGGTTTTGATACTAGCATTTAAAGACTATGGTTACCCATTTCCACTACCTGTCCCAGCTCCTCTATCTTGGCATGATCCTTTTGTTCAATACAATCAATCACTGAGAAGTTTCTTTCATTCTGAATGAAAGAATGTATGCATACAGAATGGAGCAACGTGCGAAGAGGGCTTCACACGTTGCTCCATTCTACATGTATACATTTCAGAATTTGTGTCCCTGATTACGGAATTCTCTTTTCACCACTATTCCAGTTACACACCTCTTTTGAGGACCCTTAAGACAGATCTGAAAAACAGAGAGATGGAGAAAAGCAGTTGTGATGAAGGTTGAGGACAACAATTAGTAAGATAAGATGGAAGTGTAGTTTTGTGGTGGATGGGGGAACAGCTCGGCAAGTTTTCTGATCTATGAAAGCACTCTTAGCAGAAAATTCACTTCCTTGCCATTCATGGCAACAGAAGGAAGAGGGAAGTCTCTCCTGCTGATGAGAGGAGGAATGTTGAAAGATATACTAGAGAATGGCTTCTTTGGTTCTACAGTAGTTCTACCATCCACGGAGAACCAACAGCAGAAGACCTGCAGGTACAAAAGAAGGTCTCCATCTCCCTCCTCTCCACCTCCACCTCTCTTCTTGTGCAGACAGCAATTTTACTTCTAGTGTATTTTCTGCTGGCTCCAGCACTCACTGGATAATAGCACTCTAGAGCTGCCAAGCAGAAAAGCATTATGTTCATTTGTACAAGCTTTGGGTAATCATAGATAATTTAAAGGACTATTATGCATTCAACTTATACAGTAGACGTTCACTTAGCAGCACCAGTTTAATCCAGCAAGTTTTGCAAATTGTGATTTGCCTTGATTTCCAATTATGCAGCCCATGAAATTTCACAGACGCTGCAAATCCCATTTTTGCTTTGGATTACAACTACTGTATAACAAGATCAAAAAGCAAAATGATAGACAGGGCTAATCAGTAGTAGTAATGAGAATGATATGTCAAATTTTAATATTTTGGCCAGCCAAAGATATGTTACAGTATGATGCTGGTAAATTACACTCATTAATTCTCCACTTTCATCCCTGCTACCTCATAAATAGGTAATCAGTTTTTTTTAAAAAAAAAACTTTCTTTGAACTATCTACTCCAGACATTCTGCAGGTTTTCCTAGTTGTTGTAATCCCCCCAACGTTATCATTAAAAAAAAAAAAAGAAATAGTTTGCATTACAAATCGGACTCCAGACTTATTGGCAGGAAACCAGTTAATAAATTTCTTAGCCAGACTGTTGAATAGACTGGCCTATGGTCAAGAGTGATGTCACATCAATTCAATGCACTATAATTGGAAAAATGTGAGTGGAAGCAAACAGGGTGGGTTTTCATAAATAAAAGATCACATTAGCAATCTGCTGATCTGTTCACCCATAGTGTCTACCTTGTACAGTAGTTAGGTGGAAATTCTGCTGCTGGTTGGGGTCGATAATTTTGTAGCAGCCATTTCCAAATGCATTTAAGCAAAATAGCAATAGCACTTAGACTTGTATATGGCTCAATAGTGGTTTACAGCATTCTCTGAGCAGTTTACAATGTTAGCATATTTTGCTCAATAACTGTCTATGGAGATTCTCAGTCATCCAGGTCATGATTGTCCCAAAGGTGCTTTTTCGAGAGGCAATTGGACTTTTCTGGTTTTTCTTTGAAGACGTATGGCTTCTCATCGAAGAAGCTTCTTCAGCTCTGACTGGATGGTGGGGAATGGAAGGATTTAATAATAATAATAACAACAGAGTTGGAAGGGACCTTGGAGGTCTTCTAGTCCAACCCCCGGCCCAGGCAGGAAACTCTACACTACCACTTAGGTAAATTTACTCTTAGCAAGGAGTATAAATGCTTCCATTCCCCACCAGTCTGAGCTGAAGAAGCTTCTTTGATGAGAAGCCATACTTCTTCAAAGAAAAACCAGAAAGTTCTGTTGTCTCTTGAAAAAGCACCTTTGGGGTTTGCCAGTAACTCATATCCTCATTTTACCTTGAAAGGATGGAACACTGAGTCAACCTTGAGCCAGTCAGGACTGAACTCATGGCAGTGGGCAGAGTTGGCCAGCAATAATGCATTCTACCCATTGTGCCAGCAGTGCAAAGAAGAGCAAAGCTTCAGAGAAAAGGCAGGTAACTATCTTTCTCACCAAATACATACCTCTACAAACAGAAAGGCAACCTATCTGTGGTTTATCTTTCAAAACACCCCTTATAGGCCAAATAAACAGAAATGTTTTTTTAAAAAAAACATATTTAAAAAACATTTTTTAAGGTGCGCTAGTTCCACCCCAGTTCTATAGACATCAGCTAAAGATCTATTTCTTACTAAAGAAATAGTAACACACTCTATAGTCTAGGCCAGTGGTGGTGAACCTTTTTTGGTTCGCGTGCCAAAAGGGTGTGTGTGCGTGTGATAGCATGCGCACACATGCCCACACCCATTCCCTCCCTCCCACGCATGCACACACACCCTGCGCTGGCCCTGCACATGTGCATAATCCCCCCCATCCCCACGCATGCGCACAGGCCTCACTGAAGCCTGGGACGGTGAAAAAACGGGCAAACAGGCAAACCGGAAGTTCGGGAAAACAGATTTACTGTGCTGTTTTTCACCCTCCGGAGGCTTCAGGGAAGCTTCCTTGAAGCCTCCGGAGGGCGAAATGGCCTTCCCCAAAGCCGCAAAATTAGCTGGCTAATACACGCATGCGTGCTGGAGCTGACAAAGGGCAACGCCTCATGTGCCCTCTGATATGGCTCCGCGTGCCACCTGTAATACAGTAACAAAAGCAATAGATTAATAAATGGCAAAAATAAGAAAAGCACAGAAAAGCAAAATATAAATAAATAAAGATTTAAGGCCCCAGCACAAGTGTTTCCTCTGTGATGCAGTGGACATGAAGGCTGAAATTTATACACACACTTCCGGCTAGACACATATGGAATCACATTGTAAGTGAATTTAGTGGCATTCTTTGTACCTTTTGAGCATGCAATGCAGGAATGACTTTATTTAAAATGATGGATTACTTCTGATGAACCTCAACTTAAAAAATAATGCAGGGTGTTTGTTTGTTTGTTTGTTTTCAGATAATACAATTGATCTAATAAATAATGACAGGAATGTCATGTCAGCAATGAGACATATATGTAAAAATAATCCAGGTAATATAGTAAAAGTTAAAGGAGTTAAATATTTTATAACCTGGGTATCAGAAAATAATATTTTGATGAAACTAAGATGCACCTAAGAACTATAGAGTGGGAATTGAATTATACTGCTCTTTAAGGTGTATTTCAAAATTCCTGTTCTTTCATATGATTCTTATACTTGCCTAAGGAGATATTACCCATACTTCATCCGATGATTTGTGTTCTATAACTTAGATTTGTGTGCATGTGTGTATTTATATCAGGGGTGGGTTCCGGGTTTTTTTGCTGCTGGTTCACTCAGGGATGTGCTGCAGGGGTGTGCGTGCACTGCGTGGCGTGCGCATGCATGCACAGTTCTTATAAAAAGCTTCTGCACATTCAGAAAACAAGATGGCGGAGCCTATGGCGCCGCTTGGACAACCGGCTCGGGGACGTGGCAGGCCTGGGTCGCTGCCAGTTTTAGCGATCCAGGCCACCAAGTTACCACCGGTTCTATAGAACCAGGCGGAACCCACTTCTGATTTATATATATATTGTTTTTTGTGCTTTTCTTTTTTTTGCCATTTATTATTCTATTGATATTGTTACTGTTTTACTGCCTAGAGTTTCTCTGTGAGACGGGTGGCCATATAAATCTAATACATAATAATAATTAATAAACAATGGAATTATAAACCATAACCACATAGTTATAGTAATAATTGGCATTAGTTATAGCAAAAGATATTTAAAAAATCAAAACATTAAAAAATATGAAAAATAGTTATCAGATTTTAGAAAACCTCATCATAATTTTAGAATAAAAGAATCTGCTGATTACCAGGTATTTCAAATTGACCTATGCAAACATAAAATAGTCTCATTTCCTGATTAGTATCCTTAAGAGGGCTTTCTTTGTAACCATAAACTTCCCAAGACTTATTTCCATCTCTTAATGTTATTTTCTTCATTGCTGTAGAACACTCATTATAACAGCTCTCCTTTTCTTCTTCCTACCACTAGAACCTAACTTTTACTTGTTGATTCCCAGGACAATATTTAAGCCTTTTTGAAGTCAGTTCAACATGCCACTTTCAGACACAAGGACATTCAGCCAATTATTACCCAGAGTTCCAAAAATGTCCTTCCAATCACTTGGCCAGTGACTGGATTCACATGTCACACTGTCTGGTTTTTTAATCACAGTTAACTGAATAAATTACAATTAGCTGACTTTATACTTTCCTTTTTTTTTCAAAAAGTTTTTATTTTTTTCCCCACCCTTACAGTCACATATTAATGTCAAAACTCATACTTTTTATTTAAAATATTTAAATATTTGAGAATATTTAATTTTCACCCAATGTACTAAGACACAAATAAGCAATTGTAGTATGGCTTCACGCAATGCTAAACCAGATACATTTAGACCGAGAAGGAGATATTAATGTAGCTCCAGTTATGAGCTGCTCAATACATTCAGGTGGATGAGTTAACATGCAATCTACTAATCCTTAAACTAATAGGAAAGTATGCTGGAATGAAATCTGTGGTCCTGATTATCCATCTCTTTTCTGCCATAGTAACAAGGTAGTTTTAATGCAGGACAAGATACTGTAAGGTGGATTCTCCTGGGCTTGTTGCTTCTCCATTGATATTAGTCAGTGTGGAATAAACCATTTGATAGCTCTGGTTAACATGGGGCTTAAGCTAGACTCCGCAGGGGTGTCAAACTGGTGGCCTGTGGGCCGGATATGTCACACGCAAGACACGCCCACCTCAGCTCCGTGAAGGGGAAAACTGTCGTGAAATGTCCAGTGATGACAATGGGACGCCGCGAGTTTGACACCCGTAAGCTAGAGGATGAAGCCAGTTTGGGATCAGAGCTACACAGCTGATTTGTGGGTAGATGTGAGCTACCTGATGAACACAGAAGAGACAATCTTCTTTGAACAGGCAGACTCCACTCTATCTCTGTGATGAAGTCAAATAGTGTCAAATTATGTGAACATCATGAGAAGGACATGGCATATAAAATGGTTTCCAGGGATGAGAGGATGAACCTTAATTTTAAAAAGTCTCGTGTTTTTTTCAAAATAAACATGAAAGAGTTTGCTTAGGACACGGGTGTCAAAATCACGTCGTCATGTGACATATTGTGACTTTTCCCCCTTCACTAAAATGGGGGGGGGGGTGGCCAGCACGTGACGCATCCAGCCCGCGGGCCACAAGTTGATGATCAAATATATAAAGTTATGCCAAGTTATGTAGAAGAGAAATTGCAACTATTTGTGAAGAATGTTGTTCCATAATTCTTTCTTTTAGGCAGAATAATTTAAACTTTGCTTTATCCCTATGACTTAAAAGAAATTTCTTTTTTTTAAAAACAGTATATGAGCCTAGCTTTATAAGAAACCTGGCTCAAATTCACTATGCAGTTCTCTGCAGAAACTTTTCTACTTTTTATCTGCCTTCCTTTTCAAGTGTAACCTTCAAACAGCTTAACTGAAGCACTGTTGAAACAAATACCTTACACTTGCTGTTTGTACAAATGCAATATTCTCCAGAAGTTCACTTAATCTGGGGAATGGGGTTGATTTTTGCTGCTGCTGGTAGCTATTATAAGGTCATAACCACTGCTGTTGGACGGGGGTGGGGGAAGCCCTGGAGCTTTCAAAATTTGCTTTCCCAGGTCCATCCCTTATTCAGGGGAGTAACTAATTTCTTCCATTTATTTTATTTTTGTCCCACTTCTAGCTGCTGCTTTTCCAAAACCATTTTGGACTTACCTTACAGCTAAAAACATGAGGAAAGCTGTTAACGTGTATGGCACCCAATAACAGAGTCTGCACCTAAACATAGCCACTCTAACAATCACAGCAGCCAACACAAAATACAAGCAGCAAAAACAACAAAGGCTCTTGTGAGCACTTCACAACTACCCAATGCACCAAGGATGAACTTTTGATGACTAAATGTTTCAGAGAGACTTCCAGGGGCGGGTTCCTACCGATTCGGACCAGATCACCCGAACTGGTAGCGACCTGCTGGTGATGTCACAATGATGTCATGGATCCAGTTAGGTTGGTGGTGGTCCGTGGGCGCCGCCATCTTTTTTTCAGATTTTCCCCCCCGAATTTTTTACTGTTTTGAAGTATTTTCCCTCTGCTGCTGTTTGAAAAAGGGCCCTCCCGCCTGCCCCCGGGTTTATACTTACCTTTAATCCTTTGCCCAAAGCACAGCTGATCAGCTCCTCAGCTGTGTTTCAGGCTGATTATAGCTACTGAGCATGCACGGAAGCAGAATTGCACGAGGGGACACGCACACGCACATGCACAAAACATCGCGATGCAAACTGGTGGCAAAGGTAAGTGGAACCCACCCCTGCTTATAACATATTGAAAATAAGAATCATAAAGTTATGTATTATGTATCAAAGTTCAAAATAGTCTGCAGGAAGATAATAAAGAACTGTCTCCTAAGGGTTGTTGCACCACTCATTCAAGGTTATGATCAGGGGTGGACTTGTATTCTTGTGCTCCTCCAATCCTGAACCCACTGAAAAAAGAAGTAACAATGACCGAAAGATGTTAACATTTAAAGCTTGAGACACAAAGTCTCCTGTAAAATGTTATCCAACAAGATCTGGAAGAATTCCCAGTACTTTTCACACACAGTATATGGAAAAATATACATATCCCAAGACATGTTTTTAATTCCTTCCTATATATTCTATGAAATTCTCAAGCCATAGTTTGAAGCTACAGCAGTCCAAGTCAGACCTCTTACTAAACAGCAAATCATGGCTTACAATTCACAACTATTGGGTTCACCTATCATGCTAAATGAAAATTAAAGCCAACTCAGTAGATGTTTTGTTTTGAAATGGACCAAGAATGTAGCTGTGTGGAGAGTTATTTACTCAAGTTATTTACTCTAACTTGCCTTACAATGAAAATCATTTAATTCTAGATCTCTAAAGCTACAGACTGAGAAACTTTTATAGGGAGCCAGTGAGACCCATCAGAGAATAATCCTACAATGAAAAATACATGCTTGACTTCAACTTCTAAAAATAAAATCAGCAAAGGGAAGGAAGTGACTGAATCTGGGATAATACTGATGTGTGTGCGTCTTTGTGTGTGTGTGTTGTGTTTGGGGAAATGGGAGTGATACAGCTAGGAAACTCCACCCAAGCCTAAATCACGTAGCGAATTTCGTTTGAGTTCTATAATGAGGATGTGTACAAGTTTGTGTGCTTTTTGACATATGAAGATTAAAGGGGAAAAAACTCTAATACTACAACATGATTGTCATAGGTTGAATGATTTTAATCTACTACATTTCTTTGTGCCTTAGATATAACCTGATTATCAGTTACAGCTATAGAGGGTTTATCTTTCTAAAGAATGCAATTTATTTATTTATTTATTTATTTATTTATTTATTTATTTATTTATTTATTTATAACACTTCCCACCCACCCACCTTCCTCCCTTAATACATTTTATTAGTACTACCACATAAGCCACAATGCGATGTTTTTTCCTTAAAACAAACATTATTGATCAATTACATTCATATATACGGTAATATACCTAATTACATCTTCAAGATCCTTAGAAGAAATTTTCCTCCTTAAAAAACAACAGTAGAAAACTATTGCAAAGAATTAAAGCCAAGAATAACAACATGGGGAGAGAGGACAAAATTTTACTGCATTATAGCAATAACTCAAACTGTATATCACAAACTTTTCTTTTGCATTGATTTCTGATATTTTTAACATTTCTTGTACATTTGTAAAAGTGATAAAGTTCTTTTTTAAAAAGTCTATATATGTTTAATACCTTTGACATTCATATGACAGAGAAAGAAAAAGTAAGGTCACGCTTTCATAAATATGCATGTAACTCCAACTTCTTAAGAACGTTTTCAAATACCCATGAAAAGCATTTATATGAGGTATCTGAAAATCAATACCTAGATACCACATAGAGGATGTTTGTGGTATTTCAGGACTTCCCAAATCATAGTTTAGGAATAGTAGAGAAAGAATACTTTGAATGGGAAGGAAGAAAGGATCTATCAATTACAAAAAAATCTCATGTTTTAAAAAATGAAATATTAGACAATCAGCCAACTAATCACTGCCTACATCCTGATCAAAGGCAAATTAAAAGGATATTTAGTCCATGAAATTATGTGAAAAGCATCATAAGCATCTTCTTGTTTACAGTGGCTTATCACACTAGAAATCTCTATCACAGAGACAGACACTTTTGGTGGTGCTATATTGCCAGTTTTCAAAAATGTAAATGTTGCATAAGGATGTTCTTGCTTTGTTCTATTGAATTATTTACTTATTCTTTGGCTTACTTTCAATTTACAATGCATGTGGCATTCTTAGTTTCTGGTTTAAGAATGCTTCTCAGAATTTTTTTTAAGAGAATGCCTTTAACTATCATAGCCAAATCATAGCAGTAATAGTTGCAGCAGTAGAAAAAGTCAGCTTTTTTCATTTTTCAATTCTTCAGCCAAATGAAACTGTGGCTCAAAGTCCTTGAACTTAGAAGTCTTCTCTATTACATTCCAGGTACATCATACCTACTGGAGAGGTTCTGAACCAATTTAAAAGAACTTGGTGCAATCAGCTGGGTATCCTTCCTGTAATCTACCATTTAGGGCTAAACCTGTACAGCGCATAACAATAATCAAGACTTATTAAAAATTCTAACTACAATCTGAGAAGCACAAGAAATAACCAAATGTATTTACCAAGAAGATGAAAAGCAAGCAAGCAAGAAGAAAATGGATCCCGTGGGAACACACTGCAGTGTTTTGGCCTCAGCGCTACTTTCAAAAGTTCTAGGGTGAACATTGGTTGCAGATATGTATTCTGAGTTTAAATTCTGTAAATTGAGCAATATCTAGTCAATATTAAATGACCTTACAATGGCCAAGAGTCTTCAATTATACTCTCACAGGGGAACATAATCTTTATTTATCCAAAAATAAGACTAACTGTGCTCAGTGGGCCCTATTCATTAAAAATGCTTAAGGTTACTACCTAAGGAAGCAAAAAACCTCAGCTGCCTTTTACAAACTGTAAACAAGTGTTAGGTAATTCTAAACTATGTGTTCCAAGCTATGATGCCATTGAGATTTTCTCCTGAGTTGAATCACAACATATGCATTGTTAAAAATTCTCTCCAGATAAAGAAATTAGAATATTTGCAGGTGACTCATCTTCCTGTCCTAGTTTTTAGATTTTTATCTCAGTGTAGATAATACATGGAAGCAAAGCCAAGAAAGAAAGAAAATCTCAACGTTAAAAAGCTGAGGTAAAAGAATTTGAAGATAAAGTGACACCTTCTGTTTAGTTGTGTAACTGCATTTACTTTTACATGTTTGAATTTAGTAACTAAAAACTGTATGTATATTTGTAATATGTTTTACAGAATATGCCATTTTAAATATACAAATGCTTCCTCTTCATTTTGCTTGGCTATGATAAAAGAAATAAATTCCAATTGCATAAATGGAATTGGTATGATTAGAATACGTAATAAATTGTCACATAAGTATAAAGAGATTTGTAGTAGTGAATCTGATCCTAAAAGCAAACACTGTCTTTCATGGCCTATACATATTTACTTGAGGATTAAATCCTATTGTTGGGGATTTACTTAGGAGAAAGTTCTCTGAATCTGGACAACAGATTTTTAAGTTGGTAAACACTGCCATGGATGATAACCTCATTTGCAACAGCTTAACTAAAGGCTGAAAAACAATGCTCTGCTTTTTGGATAGTGAGGAATAGCCAGCTTTGGATCTACTAAGTCAAATGCTAACTCCCAGAAGAAGCCCAAGTTGAGTCTAGAAACAATGTCAGTCTAGATCTGGTATATTGCATCAACAGTGATATTATTATATGTTCCAATAGAAGATTAATATGTGTACTCAGGGTTGAACTTTAGAGCAGTGGTCCCCAACCACCGGGCCGCAGACCAGTACCGGTCCGTGGATCAATTAGTACCGGTCCGCGGGTAGGTTGAGAAAAACTGGGCCATATTCTGATGAGCCGCCCACCCACAGAAAGGAGAGCTGGAAGACAAAACAGAAGCCAGAGCGGCTGCCAGAAAGCTTGGCATCGCGCTTCCGGAAGTGACATTAATCTTTTTTGGCGGAGCCGGCCCCTGGGAAAGTTCTTTCACTGCCGCTTTTGCAGAAGGTGGGTGGGTGTTGCTGTCGCTCATCTAGGCTTTGCTGGTGTGTGTGTGTGGGGGGGGGAATTTGCAAACAAATGGAGCCGAGTAATTCCTGGGCATCACGCATGTGTGAAAAATATGGGCGATGGAGGGTGGGGTGAGGCTGCAAAGCACGGCAACCCATTTAAAAAAAAACACATCCTGGGGAGTAAGACACTCTCCCCACCCCAAAACAAAGAGATTTCCCTTTCGTGGAATAGACAATTGACAATTTTACTCTAAGATAAGGTTTATCTGATGGTTCAAACTCCCCCCCTCGGGTCGCAGTAAAATTGTCAAGCGTTGACCGGTCCGCGGTGATAAAAAGGTTGGGGACCACTGCTTTAGAGTCCTTGGTGCCCTGTGACCTTGGTTTGATTGCTTGCAGATGTTTCACTATCTGACTAGGGAACATCATCAATGCTAATGAGTGTGAGCTTTGCTTGCTGTCTATATATTGTAGCTTGCCCTGGCAGTGTTGTTGAAAGTTGGTTTTCTTGGTGAATGTAGTTCCTTGATTAGAGTATTGTTTTCTGCTCGATTATTTATCTGGTGTTAATCCCTGTTTATCTGGGTGTAGGATGCTGGAGAGCATGTGTTGAAGTCATTTTGTTTCCTTTTTAGTTTTTTATTGTCTCTTTTAAATGGTGTGTTTATGAACTAAAAACATGTTTTTGTCCAATTACCATCATTAAGCGAGAACTATCTATACTTCAGTTGATGCATTTCCAAATTATATTTCCATTCTTTACAGTCACATATTGCTACCTCACATTCAGTTTGCAATCAGTTACTATTCTGTGATCTTTTAGAAGCCACATATCCTTCTCTAATACTTGTGGACTTGATCTTATCAAACAATCACATTTACCCTGTCAACCTTATTTTTCTTATACAAAACTCCTCAGCCTCATATTCCCAGCCAACAAAAGTACTGTGCAGCTTCCTTTAGTTTTTCAAACGCTGAACTTATAATGCTATGATTCTAAAACACAGAGTGCTCAACAATGCTTGGAAAGGCTATGGAAAAAAAACCCAATTGGGAAGTGACTTTTGGAGAAAAAATAGAGCCAAGACGACAGGTTGCAATATGCAGCAGTTATTCTATAAATAAAGCAGTTAATAGGTTGACCAGATGAAGTTTCTGGATAGATCCAGCCCTGAGTTTCATTAGGCCAAAACAGCTGTAGATGGGTGTATCTGTTAAAATAACCTTCTGAGTCATTCTGTTTTATAATTTTCTTCAGCTCTAAATTTCTCAAGCACCCGAAGTAGAAAACTAGAAATGAAGCGAAATGTTAATAACTAAAAGGGTGAATTCAGGTGAAAAGACCACCAAGAGGCAGGATAGAATAAATGGGATACACCAAAAAGAATAGAAAGTTAGAGATGTTTTATATTGGGGTGTATGTTTTAATATGTATATTTGTCAATGTGGAATAAAATTTAAAAATTTTTTTTTTCCAAAAAATAAATAAATAAATAAATTTCTCAAGCACCCAATGAAACTCATAATAATTTACTACGAGTATTTAGACATAATAATTTCATCAAAAATTGCTGGGGGTGGTTAGTCTTCAATTGGTTATTTTCTCCCATTACTTAATTGCATAGCCACTTCAATTCAAGTGAATTCATTTCTGATTCTTTCTATATAATAATAAATCAGAGATTGAATTGTAAAATACTTTAAAGATTACAAAAATTCTATTTATTAATTGCCCAGCACATTTTTTAAAAAAATCACTTTCAACCAGTTCTTATAAAAAAAAAAAAACTGAAGATAGTAAACATATTTACCTAATAAGTATTTGTTATTACCTAATAAATAATAAACGTATGTACCTAATGCATAGGGAAAACTTCTGTTGTAAAGGTGTTCCTTTGTGGGTGTGAGAGAGAGACCATAAAGGGGCGGGGAGGGAGAGACCGACCATAAAAAAGATATGTAAACATAAAGAAAGACAGATTGTGGCTTTAGAAATACTTTTTCATATTAGCATATTTAATCAACAGATAAATAGATAAAAACATGTCTCATTCATTCATTAAGATGGATATCTTGATTTGGAAGAGTCAGAAAAATGTTACCTGGACTGAGGTGTGTGAAAGATCCAATGACAAAATCCAGTGTGGAAACAGCCAGTAGAAAGAGAAGTAGCAGCTGAAGTCGTATTATCCATTTCACCCCAGCCAGGTTAATTCCAAGCAAGGCCAGCAGAACTACAAAGGAGATGCCTCTGATTGCCCAAATGTTAGTGAAGTTCAGGAGGCCAGAGACAGATTCAGCAAATCCAGTAATATACATAGCACCTGCAACACACTGAAGAACATTTTTATCTGTGAAGAGCCTAAACTGTTTGAACTGGAGGATAATTAATATGTTATTTATTTTTTATCTTAAAAAATCATTATTTGGAAGAGGATACAAGATTCTCAGGGAGGTTAAAGGCCTAATGTGGGTCCTATTAATAATAACACTGAGAAAGGATAAAAACTAGAGTGTTAACAAGACAAGTCAACTAAATCAGATTTTCTGAATTTTCTAAATCTGTATTTTTTTTCCTTAGGAAAGAGATTTGTGCCTTGGGCATTAATAACAACTACAGAAGTTAATTCCAGATTCTGACCCAACTATATCCCTCTATCAACTACACAACCCATGGTCAAATGGATTTCTTATCCTCATCCCCAAATGAGATATCCAAAATATTGTTTGTACAGTAGGAAGAAAAGGAAGCAAACAGTAAGTGCTGATAGTTTTTAAATAATAATCATTTTGTATATAGAAGGTTTTTTTTTAAAGCAATACTCTTGGAGAACACATTATACATGGTATGACAGTTGACTCTGGATAAACACTGAAAACAAACTGATGGAAAATATTTGTCTCACTGAATATCACTCAGAACATTGAATGTTGTAAACCAGGGATGTCAAACTGGCAGCCCATGGGCTGGATGCGTCACACACAGATCATCCCACCCCAGTTCTGCAAAGGCAAAAAATGTCACAATACGTCATGATACATCACATGACGTGATCCAGTTTGACACCTGTGCTGTAAACAAAGGCATCTAGTGGGGATGAACTACCCAAGGCTAATCAGAAACCTATTTTAAACAAACCAAAATTTGAAAAAAATCTGATAGCTTCCTAGGTGTAGTAATGTTTGACAAATGTTAATGAGTCAAGTTGATTCACTTGCAAAAATAGGAAGTACCAATTAATATAGTAGAATGGTTTTCAGAATATCTTAATTATATTGACGCATAAAATATGACGATGCTATGAAGGACAGCTCTTTTTCTTGGCTACTGCAGTACATTTTAAATTATGGCACTGAAATATTTTGCTAAAATTCAATTGATTCTTAAACTCTATAAATCTAGTTCCCAAGTTATGCCAATGACATTTAAAAAAATAAATAAATACAGCAGCATACATGTGAACAATATTCTAGTAAAAAGTCATAGCCTGCATAAACTTTTGTCATCTTTTAAATTGTTAGTCATGTAGTAATCAGTGATAGATTTCTGGGTGACACTAATAAGAACTGTTTCTACATTTAAATATTATGATGAGTATTAATTTCATGGTCGGTGCTGAACATAATTAAGGCCTCAGAATAAATTAGAATAAATAGACTAAACCAGCTGAAACTAAATAGGTATGGGTCTCATCTATGGGAAACCAGAGTAAAAATGTATCCTCATTTAAGTTTTTTGATAGAAGAAAGATGAAGTATTAGACTACTATGAGACTGTCTACCAAAATGTTTTGAGTGGGTGGTTACATTTGGAGTTTTAATAGCATGCTACGGCAATGGCTACCAGGTAAGGATGGATTATCCTCAAAAAGGCTGCCATGATGGGTGACGTTACAACATTTAAACAAATTTACCAAAAGGCATACTAGTAAGACTATGTCCTAGCTTGACCGAGCACTCAGATGAAGCTAGCTAATGACTGGTAGTATGTTCACAGAAATGACGTCAACAAGCTTTAAGAACAACAAAGCATGGCCAGGACCCTGGAGAGCTCACTGCAGGAAGTTAAAAGCTAGGTGAAAGCAGTTGCTCCATACATTGCCAACTGAAGGCTGGAAGGGCATCCTTCGCTTGCTAACTTAAAGAGCCCATGGCTCTATCTGACATCTCAGAAACGTGCACATCAGGTGAGTCAGTGTAGAAATTCAGAGCTTCTTCTGAATTAGTCTGACATGGAATTCATCATACTTAAGAATCTTGCTGAGAACCTGATTTTGGGGCTGCCGCAGATTATTCCTTTAAGCCCTGAACATACATTACCAATGAATATTGAATTATAGTTGCTCACTGTTTTTATCTTTAAAAAATTGAATGTAAGTGAGGCATTCATGTAAATAAAAGGTTGACATTTTGCAATATGCTAGCTTCCTATTTTTCTTTAATTGAATATTTTTTTAAAAAAATCAAAGTAGAAAGAAGCTGGAAGTGCCAGGGAAAATGTCCACAAACAATATATTATACATTAAATAACACACTACTAAATAAAAATGTTGACTAAATAGATTCAATTTTTAAGCAGCTCACCAACAATCAGAATTTTCAAGTGAAAAATGACAAGTTAATGGGGATACAGTCTAATTTTTAAACATTGTAATTTGGATGTGCTTCATTTCATTTGAGTTTTAATGTTTGCATTTACTTAAATTTCATTTTGTGAAAGCTGGGATTTAGCAGATAATGTGATATACTTTTAAGTTTTTCAAATGTTTTTTTTGGGATATTTCTTCGAACAATACCTGGTATCCAAGGCTTGGAGTAAAAATAATCTTAAATTAAAATTATCCCATGTATAGAATCATATGCAAATCCCCAGTTTACTTTCCAGGCTATCACAGAATTTTCAAAGAGAAGGTAGCATTTGATTCATACTGCATCCAGTTTTCCAATAAAGAAAAACCGTATTTTAGAAAGGAACATTTAGGCAAGATATCTTTCATCACACCCCAGAGTTTTCAAATCAGTTCTCGTTCTCTCTCCCTCCCTCTCCCTCCCCCCCCTCTCTGGAATAGGCATCTTTTCAATTAACACAACAGAATTTGTAAAGTTCGGATATTATTTCCCTGAACATAAAGGGGGAAATTAATGGGGAGAAATTACATTAAAATATATATAGAATATTCAGAAAATAGCATTCTTACCTGACCAAAAATATAAAGTAGGCCAATGGTCCCTCCAACCTGACCTCCAAGGACAGTAGAAATCATTGAATAGACTCCTCCATTTCCAATGCTACATCGTTCACAAACCCCAATGCCAGACAAGACGGTTACTAAGGCCACCATGACGACAAAGGATACCAAAAACATGCCCATTAGAATTCCAGTGTTTCCCTGAAATGGAAGGGAAGGGTTGAAGCAAAAAAAGAATATGATGTATACATTAATAACTACACTAGGAGCAAACCAGGGGTGAAATCCAGCAGGTTCCGACAGGTTCTGGAGAACCGGTAGCGTAAATTTTGAGTAGTTCGGAGAACCGGTAGCGGAAATTTTGAGTAGTTCAGAGAACTGGCAAATACCACCTCTGGCTG
>JANHGD010002423.1:132871-144764 GCA_027560375.1 Imantodes cenchoa
TTACTCCTGTTGTTGATTTTCCTTTCAAAGTTTTTTTTTTTCATTTCTCTCCTGCTATCCATTGTATCTATTTGCATGTCAGACCCGCCTGGAGACAGATAGAGGAGCAGTGTCTCGATTCCTAAGACCATTGGAAATATGTGTTTTCCGATGGTTTTAGGCGACCCCTGTGAAAAGGTCATTCGACCTCCAAAAGGGGTCGCAGACGATAGGTTGAGAACCACTAATATAGTTCTAAGAGCAATAAGTTCTTTTTGATTTCTTTAGTTGCTATATTTAAGGAATCATCTTTTTTTTAAATAGGCTTATTATTTTATTTGTTAAAGCACAAAGAAAAAAGAAAAGGCAAACATAAATGAAGCAAACACTGAAAGCATGACATCATTGGAGTGAATTACATGAATGAAATGACACTTGTGATAATTTATTCAGAAAAAAGAGAGAGAGAGAGAGAGAGAGAGAGGGAGAGGGAGAGAGAGGGAGAATCACTGCATGAAAATGTAGCACTTTCTTCAAGAATTGCACAATCTATGTTTTGGAAAATTCAATTATTATACAAGAGTGCTCACTAATATTTCTTTTGTTTCTTACAACAACCTGCATTTTTCCAATAAGCAACCCGCTTATGTGCACAATCACCACAGAAACACACAGTCATCACCAAAATTCCTGATATTCCAGGAATCCTGCATCACCTAATTTATTTCAAATACAAAATAATTACACAAATTTATAGATTCAAGGTTTATACAAAATGGTCTGTATTATTTATACATATTTTTAAATTCAAACTGGGAATTTAATTGGTTTTGATGAAATCATAAGTAACAGTAAAACAGATTTGTTATTGTATGCTAATACTGTGTTAACATTAAAATAGATACTCATTGATATTAAGAGGGGATTTTATGAACTGAAAGTTAAAGGATGCATATGATTTCAGGAAAACAAATACTGTATCAGAAAATGCATTCCAGTAGAATTCGTTTCTTTCCTTGAGTCCAAGCATAGCATTCTTTAATGGGCTGTACAATAAAACTTTATGCTTTCTTCCAAAGTTATCCTATTTCTGGACCCATTTATAGATCACACAGCATGGTTCACTGAGTGCCCTCTAAAATTAAAGTTGGATTTATTTGAATACCAGGATTCTTTTCCCAACACTGTTAAAATAAAGACAAAACTACACAGACAAAATCCAGTATGGTTTCCAACAACAAAATTTTCCCAAATACTGTTGCAAAAATTCCTTCTACTGAAATGATTTGCTACAATAATAAAAAGCATACATTACATATAAAAAGATACCAGTGTACTAAAAGTGACAGAAGTGAACTAGCAATTTCCTTCAAAGCACATATTATATAAATGACTAGCATTTAAAAACATTTCCTCCTATAAAATGTAGGTCATTTACATTTATAAATCTTTTCCCCCCACTGAAACGAGTTTTCAAATAATTCTGTTATTCAACTTTGTACAGCTTTGAAACCACAGTTCAAACTTAAGTTTCTGTTTGACTTTTTGATTTCTTTCACTTGAATTAAATAAAGCTCATCTCATCAGCTGATAATTCCTATAGCAAAAAAGCAATTTTATAAAAAATAAACCGTGACTCAATGCTCAACTGCAGTGCACAATATGAAGAGAACTATTTCCTTGTATTGCACAAATCTGATTTATAGAGGTGCATATACATATTTTCAATCGGCACAGAAATGGTGTGGGAGAAAAGTTTTTTCTTCCTTCCAGGACACTGACATTGGGGCAGTCTTCTCTTCATCCTCTTACAGAAGTGCAACTGAGCCATTAGTTTCATAATGAATGTGTGTGGCAGGTGCAGTACAGATCTAAACTCTGTTCTTCCTGCAACTCCAATTGTGCTGTGTTAAACAACATTATGCTTCAAACAGAAAAAAAAATGTCGGATTTATTGATTAAAAACATTAACTTAAACAAAACTATTGAATTCCCCAAACAGTTTTTTGGAACTATCCTTATGCTACTTGTACAGTTAGCATGATTAGGCATTATTGCTTACATACAGTACATCATATGCCTCCTGATATAAAGCAGTACTATGATCTGTTTTATATACAAGGTTCTTTTTTTTCCTTTTTAGTTTAAAAACAAGCTGTAAAAACATTACATACTTTACAGACAATACAAATTCCCACATTCTAACAAATGGAATGCATAACATTAATAAAACATCATAAAGGAAGACTGACAGTAAAGTCCTTGATTGTCAAGACACATTTATATTTTATATATAAACTCTTAACTGTGCAGAATCAAAAGATTCAATCATAGGTACATCCTTATTTAATAACTCATATTTACAGAACAATATTGCATAAAAAAATAAAATAAACATTTACATATTTCTATTTTTTCACGTACTGGGATAAAGAATGCAAGAAACAACTCTGAGGAAATTGCTTGCTTCAATTTGTGTCTACTACCAAAAGAACTCCTCTCTCTCTCTTTTAATTACTATTGAAAAGAAAAACAATGATTTCTATATGTATAGCAAAACCAATTAGAAAACTTCCCTGAAACAAATTAATTGAAAAATAATGGAAGCTAAATTTAACATAATGTTGTTTTTCATTCATTGTAATACTTCCTCAGGACATCCTCCTTGCACGCAAAAAGAATAGTTAAAAGTCCTGCATACCCAAAAAACATGCATGAACAGAAATTAAAAGCATTTCAAAAAGTTGCAAGGCTTCTGTTGAGCAGAATTTAAGAAAATATAAACATAGTTTTATTAATAATTTCATCAATTGGAAAAATTACATGAGGTTTTACCAAATGAAATACCCAGATCACAAACACATTTTTGTTTTCTAAATTTCTGAACTATAGTCTAATAATATCTATATCTCCCTGCAACTTGAGTAAGAATTTCTACCCGACAAAATTTTAGGTTGCAAATTTACAAATACAAAGCAAGTTAATACTGAAATATTCAAGCAGGCTGATCTTGGATCCACTCTGGATCTTCTTCAAATATTCATGAAACATATTACACACATCATTAAAAATAATCTGAGGAAACGTGAACATATGTTGTATGGATCCAAGTGGAGCTATTTCTGAAGACAATCCCAAAACTATGGAAATAAAATCCAAAAGCTATCATTAAAACGTATTAATTCACACTATTGATTTGAATCCCCCTTTAAAATCACAAAATAAATACGGAAAAAAAGCAAGCATATGACATTATACTGTTATTTCATTCATTTTGTCCACTTAGTTTGCAGCACTTACACAAATTCTCTGCAATATGCTTGGCTAAAGTTACAGTCATAATTTTAGCTCTACTACATGACTTTACACCACTCAAGAGAAACAAGGGAAAAACCAGCTTGGGAATTATCAGATATTCCATAGAAATTACAAAAACATTTTAGGTTTCAACAAATTGCTTGTTCTCTTGAAATATTGTGGCAACCTGCTTTACCTTGGAATCTATATTAAAAGTTTTAGACCGATTTCAAAAAATGCAAGAAAGGTGATCTAACATAAATGAAAAACAAATCATTCTAGCTGTTCCTCAAACATGTAATGCACTGCAGTTCATCACGTTGTTTCTCTTTAAATAAATCATTCTTGGTAAATTAATCAGCCTGAGTCATTGAGCCCCCCAAATGATATGGTAGCTATTTCAGCTCTAAATCAAAAGCCAATTCCTTCATTTACAATTTTTTTTAAAAAAGAAAGACTTTGTGATCCAGCATGTATCCAAATACGATCTACCGTAGACTGAGACAATAAGAATTTTTAAAATTAAGCGGTATATTTGCATCAAAAGCTGACACCAAAGGATAGTCAACCCGAACTGTAAATATACTGTTGAATTTAACAGGATTTTAGGACCTTAGTTAAAATGTCCTAAATAAAATGTAATAAAATTATATTCTAGCAAAACATAGCTTTAGTAGTACTGTCTCACAATGTACTGTGGGCATGAAATAGACCTGTGAAATTACCTCATCCTAGTTAATTTGGAAAGCTGCTTTTAGGTAAAAAGTAATTTGAGATCTTACATTATTTTTATGGACAGGATGACAAACACCAAAGCTAGCGCTTCTACTCATACATGAGGCATTTCATCCACACTCCTTCTATGCCATTTTGAGTTTAAACATTTCTTGCTAAAGCACCCCTTCTTTAATTAGGGAATGCTGCAGATTTAACAATGCTATGGAGTAACTTCCCTCAATGCACCTGAAGAAGCCATCATAATCAAGTATGTGCATGTTTGTAGCCATACACATAAAGCAGTTTGGATGTATGCCAGAGTTCATTCCCTGCCTCCCTTTACAATATTCATTTTTTTCATATTGGGTATGTTCATATGAAGTAAACACCTATGTTTTCTTAAAGACCTTGGGTTTCTCTTGGCTATCCGCAAATGGCTTCAAACTTTTCTAGCTTTTAATTCCAGCTTCTGAACATCTCTACATTATATTAATTGCCAATCTTGCTTACCTCAGTGGAACATAATCTATTGTTAACTAATTAAATAGAGGGACACTGAAATACTGTGCTGGAAATGCTTAGTTAAAATTAACATGTTATTAGCGCAGAGATACAACTAGCAAATGGAAAAACAGAAGATTAATTCTTTAGAAGTATTTGTGTATAGCTGCATCATTATTGGGGTTGTTTAATCAGGTATTTAAATCTGTAGGCATTGTGTAGAGGAAAATGTGATGCATTTGCCTAATTATGATTGAAAGGAATGCAAGATGTTGAGACTATGAATCTACAAAGATTCACAAGTAGCTTTAAAGAGATTATCTTGCCATCCAGAACTTGCAGGTAAATACTACGATGGCTTTGATATTCTATTGAAGAAATACCGTGTTTCCCCAAAAATAAGACCCTTATATTTTTTTGAACCCTGAAATAAGCACTTGGCCTTATTGCCATGCACTGAAAAGCCCGATTGGACTTATTATCAAGAGATGTCTTATTTGTGGGGAAACAGAATAGTAGTAGGAAAACTGCCAATGGGATAGGAAGCTATGTTTAATCAAAAATCACAATTACCCTGGATTTTTTTTCTTAACCAAATTTTTAGGTTTTGTGAGAGACAGTAGCAAGGACTATATCTTAAAATAACATGTGCCCCCTTCCCTATCCGAAATATTTTTATTTGGGAAAGAGAAGCACTCATCATTTCAGTAATACTACCTAAAGTTTTCTATTAATGGATACACAGAATAGAATTCATGAAAAGAATAGAATATTTTTTCTGTTACAGACTGAAATAAAAAAATTTTTTTTTTCAGTTTTAAAAAGGGTTAAATTATCACCAACGTTTATGTTAATGCCATATCATGCCAGAATTGTTGCAGCACACTGTTTAACTGAGGACAATTTTACAGTGAAAATGGGAAAGGGATAAAATGTACACTTTATTATGTATGAAATATATTAAAATAGGGACTGTATAAGCTTTCTGTCACTGACAATGCTCACCAGCTCTGGCTGGCAAAACTACAGTGAAATTGCTCATCCAGGCTAAGAGGTGCAGCAAGAATAACTGCTTTAGAGAAAGTTTACATTATCTAACAAGCTGAAGTGCCAAGAGTTTCTGGATAAGCAAATCTAATTTTGTGGATGTTAAGGCATCCCCTTTATTTTCATTGTTAATTTAAAAAAAAATCTACAATGTGAGGTGAAAATAATGCTGGATAATGAGCCTAAATCTCAAAAATAGTTTTTTGAATTTTTTTTTTTAAGGAGAAATATGAGGAAGGATCTAAGTGCTCTAATGTTAATTATTGCAAATTTGTAGGATGAAATACAGTTAAATTTTAAATCCTGGAGTTTTATCATTTATATAACATTACAAAACTGGGAACATAGACTGCAAAGCGTTTAGCTAAAATCTAACCATCTCATTAACTGTCATCACTGGCAAAAATTAATTAAAATTTAAATGCATGAATAATAGGGACTTAGCTTTTAAATAACTTTTAATTAATTAATCAAACATTTAAATAGGAAAATGTATCTAGCAAACATCATTATTTTCATTAAAGTTATTACAGGAAACCAATAAAAGGGTGATTATGTGAATTTAACAAGTGTTTTTTTTTTTTAAAGCCTCCCCCCACCCCAAAAAAAAAAAAAAGCTTTGTAGCTTCTAGCTACAATCTCCTGACATTTAAACTTTTGGATTTGTACAGCTTATTCATATTCCCTGATGAAGTGCAATAACTAGACTAATTAGCAAATGCAATATGAATAATTTCATAATGATCATTCTCTCCCAAATAATCAACATTAACCAAACTAGGAATTTATTAAGGGAGAGATATCTTAACTGGATTATTTGTTTTTGTTTTTGGTTCGCTTCATTTTTTAAAAAATCAATCTCAACACAGCAAATTCCTGATTTCCCAAAAAAAAAAAAAAAAAAAAAAGGAAACAGCCACCTGCCTTTTCAGTGGGCACCCACTTATAAGGCAATTCAAAAAGAATGAGAATTAATTAAAAAAAGGTAATTATTAATATGCTGTACCAGCTTACTTTTTTCATTATAACACAAGGCCTTCAATCTGTATAGAAGCCATCTTATACAGAAGACACTCATTCTCAACAGACCTATGGTAAAGTGCCAATGTTATTTCTACAGGTTTTCTTAGCCAAATGTTTGGCCTGTTGTTGCATCAGGTGATGAGTTCATCCCTGCCCGAGCATCATTTACATTCACCAAAGGAAATTCTGGGAAATCAGCACTTGCCCCTGGTCCCCGCAGGTTCACTTGTCCATTAGCAGTATTAAACTGAGATGATAATCCAGCTCTGGTTCCATGATACTGAGCCCTGAAGGGTTGCTCAAAGGAACCTATCTGGTACCCTTGATGGACAGGCTGTGCCTCTGCCTTCTTCTGAGAGGTCACTTGTTCCAAGAAGTCCTGGGTGGAGGAGGATGAAGAGTGATTTGGCTCATCACCTGAAAAGGGAAAAGAGTGCTGGGAATCGCCAACTATAAGTCCAAAGTGAGACTTGTCTGGAGTTGTTCTCAGGGGAGAGTTCATTCCCGATCGGAAACTGTTAACAGGTATAGATGCGTAGACCTGTTTGTCAATAGCAGAGAATGCTGGTTGCCCTGTAAGAGTCTGGTTGTCATTCACAAAATTAAGGCTTGAGTTGTTCAAGTAGGCATCATTTTGGCTCGTCCTGTCCAAAGCTTGCTGCAAAAACTTGGAATATTCCTGTAACATACTGGCTTTATCAGAGGAGGAGCCTTGAGAACTTGTCCCAACGTTTTCCGTTTGCGTAACCTCTGAGACTTCAGAAGAATTTATGGATATGCTGGAAGTCACTTCAGTATCAGCCACATTGAAAGCAATTTCATGCTGGCCGTTGGCTTTATGGGAATAATGGTCTAAAAGAGTCTGAAGTACCTCATCTGGAATAACACTTTTGTCATGGTTTCCTTTAATCTCCACATTCAGTGCCGATGTATCCAATATTGCCGCTGTGCTACCTTCATCTATCACGCTTGCGACAGCTGCTTGGGTGACCGACGGCTGTGAAGCAATAGTGCCAACATTCAAAGCATATTCTCTGCTGTTACTGTTAGCCGCTTGGAGATACCGCCTCTTCTTTAAAAACTGCATCGCGTCGTCATAGTTTGTGCTGCTGTGGACGGGTTTACTGGGACCTTCCTGCAAAGAATCAACCTGGTCAATATCAGCGTTGCCTTCAGCATCCAGTAAGCCTTGTTTATCCACAAGATCGAAGGCGTATTTTGAAACCTTGCTGTCTTCGTAAGAAGCTAGGGATGAAATGGTTTGACTCTGCTCTAGTGGCTGCTTGAGGGTTCTCTTACTGTTAACTTTTTTCAGCACTAGTTTAGGTGGGTGTATTTCTCCGGAATTTGCTTCCTGTAAATGCCCTCCAGTGACAGAAGAATGGGGCATCTCAACTGCGTATTCCGCCACCATATATTCATCCTTTATTTTAGTACTGCCAGAATACAACGGCAAGAAATCATTCTTATCTTTCTTATGTTCAGACTTGTCTGTCCCAGTTTCTTTATCCATCCCAGAAGATTTCAATTTCTCAGTTTTCTGCCTCTTCTTTTTCGGCAAAGAACAGTCTTTCAAAGACATAGGGAAGCCTTGATCATCATCAGGAGCCAAAAGGCCAACTTTGGTGGCACTTCTATTGGGTTTCCTGTCACGGTTTTCATGGCACATGCGTTTGTGTTTCAGTACACGATCAGTCCTTGAGAAGAACTACAAGGAACACGTTTGGATTAGAGAAGAAAAAAGAAAAAGAAAAGCTTTTGGCAAATTTATTTTTTGACATGGGAAAGTCTTCATAAGTCATTTCGCTAATATGATAATTTTAAAAACTCTAGAAAGGCATTACAGGCAAAAATTACAGTGAATCCCCATATGTCAAAAGATATGGCTCAGGATTTATGTTAAAACCAATTTAAGTTATTACAAAATCCAACCCTTTAATTTGGTCCAACAATACTGATTTGTCTCAGCTTCTCTGCTCTCGTTTTTATTGCAGCTAAAAACATGGTTCCTTAAGGGTTTATTTAAGGGTTTATGTTTTTCCTTGTTGAATGATCATTCAACCAGATTCAGGTAAAGGTTTTGAAAAATCAAATTAAAAATTAAATTAAATAACGTAATAATAAATGTGCTTCTCTTCTACAAGACAAACGTTAACATCACCTACTATAACAGAGTTTGCCCTTGCTTACCAATGATAATTGGGAACTCTGTCACTAAGCAACACATTCATAAGGGATGACATGTGGCCACGCCTATTTACAGTGGGGGTTCCATGCCATTGCAATGTCCCCTGATTGCCATTTGTGACTTCACAACAGTTTCCCCATTGATTTTGCTTGTGGAAAGCTGGCAATGAAGGTCACAAATGTTAATAATATGAATACAGGATATGTGGTCCCTTTTAAATACCCCTCGTTCAGCAGTATTAAAATTTTGAACAGTCAGTAACTGAATGGATATTAAATGAGGATTACCTATACTACCAGTACAAGTTCATCACTTTGCTTATATTTATTTCCCTGATATACAACATGGAAATGAATTAGGTGCAGTCATATTAATCAAATAGTTCTAACGATTTTCACTGTATCTTTCTTTTTTCCTTTCTCTAATTACCTGAAAGCAATATTCACACTGATAAGGCTTCTCTCCACTATGAGTTCTCTTATGTCTTTCCATGTGATATTTCTGTATGAATCTCATGCCACATTCATCACATCGAAATGGTTTCTCACCTAAGAATAAAAATAGAAAGTATTGTTAAATAAGTGAGAAAATGTTGTTAAATAAATGAGAAATAAGATATATGTTTTTATGTTTGTGTACATTTTCAAGAAAATCCATGATATTCATACAATCCTCAAGGACTATGTTTTCTTGATTTGACATGGAATTACCGTATTTTTCAGATGCACTGGACTATAAGACACACCTAAATTTACAGGAGGAAAACAAGAAAAAAATAGTTTTGTTGTGTTTTTGTCCTCCCAGGCCCCCAGAAGCACTCTGCAGTGCTCCGCAAGGCCTATTTTCACCAAAAATACACCCGTTTTTGGCCTTCAGAGTGCTTTTGGGGGCGGGGGAGGGTGAAAATGTGACGCAGGGAGGGCTTAGGAGCTCAAAAATGGGCCCGTTTTTGGTGAAAACGCACCATGCGGAGCACTGCAGAGTGCTTTTAGGGGCCCGAGAAGGCAAAAATCAGACGGGTGGAGGCCAAAAACTATTTTTTCCTTGTTTTCCTCCTGTAGGTGTGTCTTATAGTCTGGTGCATCTTATAGTCCAATGGTGGCAAACCTTTTTTGCTTGGGTGCCAAAAGGGTGCGTGCGCGCGTGCCCACACCCATAATGCGATGCCTTCCCCCACTCATGCGTGCACAACCATCCCCGCGCTGCTCCCCTGCCTATCCGCACAGGGCTCATTGAAGCCTCCGGAGCCTGTGGCTGGCGAAAAACGATTCCAGCTGATTTTCTGCCTTCCGGAGGGTGGGGGGGAGATCATTTTCACCCTCCGCAGGCTTTAGGGGAGGGTGAAAATGACCTCCCCCTGCCTCTGAACTTCCGATAGGCCCGTTGGCTCCATTTTTCACCATACACAGGCTCCCGAGGCTTTCATGAAGCCTGGGGAAAGCAAAAAATGACCTCCCTCCTGCCCTCTGGAAGATCAAAAATCAGCTCATTAGTGTCCATATGTGCACGCTGGAGCTGACACAGGGCAATACCTCACGTGCCCTCACATATGACTCCATGTGCCACCTGTGGCATATGTGCCATAGGTTCGTAATCACTGTTATAGTCTGAAAAATACAGTAATTCCATGTTAAATCAAGAAAACATAGTCCTTCAGGGTTGTATGAATATCATGGATTTTCTTGAAAATGTACATAAACATAAAAACTATACCTATAGTTTTAAAATCCTTTTTAAAAATGGCTTTCTGGGGTCTAAATTCCAACCCCTCAAATATATGTTCAAAGTTATCTTTTCCCATAAAACACACTCTTATTTGTTTTGCCTGAAAATGAGATGTGCACCATTCACAAAAGTTAATAAAGTCCAGTTAATTTCAATTCTTCAAACAGTGACAATGGCTCTGTATTCTCAAAACTACCACAACGGATAAACAAACATTTAAGAGAAAAAATAGTTTTTCACAAATTTCTTTTTGATTATCTACTATTTGCTTGTAAAATCTGATCTCCAAGTGTACTTTACTCTCTGTTTTTCACGGAGATAACAGTTCCCAATGAAAAAACACTCTTAATGAAAAAAAATGTAGTGACTGTAATTTTCTTCTAGTTGCAAGTTCTAATTGATATTGGAAATAACTTTATGTCTTTAAAATTATATTTTAATGTTTACAGGTAGTCCTCGACTTACAACAGTTCATTTAGTGACTGTTTGAAGTTACAACAGCACTGAAAAAAGTGACTTATGACCTTTTTTCACACTCACAACCATTGCAGCATCCCCATAATCATGTGATCAAAATTCAGATTGCTTGTATTTAAGACAGTTGCAGTATCCTGGGATCAAAGTCAATGGGGAAGCCAGATTCACTTAACAACTGCGTTACTAACTTAACAACTGCAGTGATTCAGTTAACAACTGTGGTAAGGAAGGTCGTAAAATGGGATAAAATTTACTTAACAAATGTTTTCGGCTCTATTAAAGTTGTAAGTTGAGGACCTGCATTGGCATTTAGTCTAATTCTGCTTCTAAGAACCAAAAGTGCACAATAAGTGTAATTAATATATGATAAGCTGTAAAATAAACCACAATTCAAAATCTTCACTGAGATGCAAGGAAATAGACTGCTATTCAACGTGAGGCATGAATGACCTATCTCAAATTATCCTACTGAACATATTATGGAAGGACCTAGTTCTCTGAGGCAGAGAAACGTGGAAGGAAAGAGAAGAGGATGGCCGGCAGCAACGTGGATGGACTCAGGTACGGTGTTGATGAGTATACTGTTGAAAGAGTTGAATCTATATTGACCAGAGGAAGGACAGACAAATCTGTGCAATCCCTAGGAGTGGAAAATGACTTAATGGCACATAGTCAATCAGAATTCATAAACCAGAAGAAATAAAATATTTGAGTAGGAAAGCCTAAGGTGAATCGTTATTTAATTTAAAAAATAGTGAAGAAAACCTTTGAAACCAAGATTTTGGTTTCAAAGGTTTTTATATCTTCGCTCTTATATTCAACTCAGGGAGGGAAAGAAAACTTTTTGTGAAGAAAAGATGAACTATTCCATGGTAGGATTTGGAGGAGAAATCACATTATTTGAAATTAGTAAAGGGGGGGGGTCCCGATCCCCAGGTT
>JANHGD010002424.1:102804-124237 GCA_027560375.1 Imantodes cenchoa
TATTCTGCTACACTGGTATTTTATTAAATAATATATTACTACACCATTTGGTTCAGAATACTTTTTTCCTTGTTTTCTACCTCTAAAATCTAGGTGCGTCTTATACTCCGGTGCATCTTATACTCCGAAAAATACGGTATGTATGAATACACCCGTATAATAGGATACCTAGTCCCATTTCCATGCCCTCTTCCTATGGGAGAAGACTGGTTAAAATCTTTTTTCCAACTCCTCCCCACTGGTGTACAATTAATGCTTTTAGTAAACCACAGAGATAAAGACTTCAAACATGCTATCAAACAGTTTCCTTCACCAAGGAGCCAACCCAATTAGTGTCTGCCTTTGCCAGCTATTCATAATAACTTTTAAAATAGATATAAGACCCTTGGTGGCGCAGTGGTTAGAATGCAGTACTGCCGACTACTTCTGCTCCCTGCCAGCTGCCTGCAATTTGGCAATTTGAATGTCACCAGGCTCAGGGTTGACTCAGCCTTTCATCCTTCCAAGGTTGGTAAAATGAGGGTCCAGATTGTTGAGGGCAATATGCTGACTCTTTAAACTGCTTAGAGAGGGCGGTAAAGCACTGTGAAGCAGTATATAAATCTAAGTGCTATTGCTATAAGGGTCCTCAAATTATGACCCATGGGTTGGATAGGGCCTGCTGAAGCCATTAATCCAGGCCACGCTGGACCATGAGGCTGCCCTGCCCACATCTCCCCACCTACCCGCTGGCCCCAACCTGCCTTCTGGAGGCCGAGGAGGCCAAAAACAGGATGCGCGGAGGCCTCAGGCCAAAAATGAGACCATTTTTGGGTGGCAGAATGCTACTGGAGGCCAGAGAGGCCAAAAATGGGATGCAGGGAGGCTCAGGAGGCCAAAAATGAGCTCGTTTTTGGGCGGCATAGTAGTCCTGGAGGCCAAGGACAAAAACAGGATGCACGGGCGCCTCAGGAGGCCAAAAACAGGCCCATTTGGGGGCAGCAGAATAGTTATGGAGACTGAGGAGACCAAAAACGGGCCCATTTTTGGCCTCCCCAGCCTCCAGTCTCACACACGCGCACACACATACACACACACATACACAAACTGAAGTCCCTCAATCACACACCAAAGCAACCACATCCCTTCATAAACCTGCTTTCCACCCTCAGAAGCATAACAAATTAAAGTTTAATTTGTGTATATTGTTTAATGGACTGCTAAATTGGCCATGCTGACCCAGTTACATGACCACCTAGCCACGCTTGTCCAGTCACATGACCACTTAGCCATGCCTACCCAGCCAGTCCACCCCCCCATCAGTCTGAGGGACCATGAATTGGCCCCCTGTTTAAAAAGTTTGAGGACTCCTCGTTTATAGGCTGGCTGGCAAATAGTTACTGAATTAGAGTTCCCAGTTTATAAAGGTATCCACAGAGTGTGAATGATGCCAAATATGAAAAAAGTATTATGCAGTTGCAAAACTTATTGTTTTGACAAAATCATCAGATCCTACATGTGCCTCTGGTTTATATGGAATAGTGCAGGGGGGTCAAAATTGTGGCACGGATGCGTCATGCACTGGCTACACCCATCCACATTTTAGCAAAGGGGAAAAGTTGTGATACATCACATGATGGCAATGTGACAATGCGAGTTTGACACCCCTGGAATAGTGTGAATTTGATTGGGATAAAGCTAGCTTTTGCTTGTTTGTAGCATAGCATTCTGATTAAAATGGACCCAAACTGACTGGTACTGTAGTTGACATTAGAATACTGCAGGAGCCAAGACACTAAGTCTGATAATTTAGTCTACAACTTTCTTATTAAAGTGTTAAACAAAAGCTTCATTGATCAAAGCTATGATGGGCAACAAAGTTAAGGACCCATTTAGTGAAAAACCATGTAACATTGAAGGCTATAATTTGGAATGTGATCTAAGCGGAGTAAATGGTAAAGAGCATGAATTAATAAATGAAAGAAACAAAAATATACTGTATTTTATGTGTCTGAGGAAACCAAGGAAGGTGGTTTGATCTTACAGAGCAGAATTTGTGACTATTTAATTATCAAATACATAAATTATATATTAGAAAGTAAAAATTGGTGACATCTAGATTGAGGTGGCTGTGTACAACAGAAAGAATCCATTAGGTGTGTTTATTGCATGTTACATTTTAAGTTAATGGTGATAATGAAAGAATTGGATACAAATTTGGAGTGAAATTGGGAAATGTTAATGAATGTAAATAAAAAACCAAAATTTATTCTGCCAGGTGATACGAACTGATGAATGGAAACGAGATTACAGGAACCTCTGATTCAGCTGTAGTAGGGGTGGATTCTTACAATAAGGCAGTATATTGGAGGACTTCCAAGATCTTTTTCAACCCTTACATTTTGATTCTGTGATTGATATGATTCATTTGGAGACCCAGAAAGAATACGGGTTAGTTGGCATCAACTGTATTTTTAAAAAGTGTTATTTGAATATGGAGCATAAGCATGGTTTAATTACTGTATGTAAGCAAGACAAAAGGCATTATTGGGTGTGATGAAAGAATACCAAGGCAATTATTTGTTCTGAATGTAGGACAAACCATGTCTTAGTAGTGTCAAGTGTGGATCGGGAGGGGGGGGGCATGGAAGATGAAAGAAGTGAAGGAAAAGACAAATAAATAGAATTGTGGGGTGGAAAGGTATACATACAAAAAAAAAGTGTTGGGAAGTCAATTATTTCCCAATGAATTGAATAGAAAGTGCACGTAAGGAAAAAGAATGTAATCTGTTTAGAACAGAATACTACAGAAAATAACTACAAAAAAAGAGTTGCAAAGAACGTAGTCAAAGACCAAAAAAAAAAAAAAAGGTTAAAACTAAGAACTATTTAATGGAACTAAACACATTCTTTGGAAGTAGATGAAAGGAACAGACAAGGAGCTGGGTGGAATTAAAATAAATATGAAATAAATTGGCAAGAGTAAACTGTCGGGGAATTGCTAAGAGTACTTGAGAAGGTGCTTGGCAACGTTCTAACTGAAAGGTTGTATGAGGTGAGAAAGTGGGGAAGCGGAGTGTGGGTTTATGTTAGGCTTGTTGTGTGCAGACTCAAAAATGTGATCCATCTGGTTGCTCCAATACTTCTTGGAGGAAAGTTACAGCATTCTGGAATGGGCTTTACTACAGCTGTTCTAGTCCCAACTATTCTGAGAAGCAGCATCACAGTCAGATATTTCATAATGTATGTTAAATTAGGTGATGTAATCTCAATGGCGTTTTCGTTATCTTTTAGGAGTATCAAGTTGAATGAATCATTTCCATTTTTAAAATGTCCCTCGGTTTTTAAAGGTGGTTGAAGCTGGGTTTGGAATCAGTTACCCAAGTTCAAAATCTAACCCTGCCACTGTGACCAATATTTTACTGTGTCTTCGAGATAGTAAGGCAGCATAACTTCCAAAGATTGGGGCAAAAATATGCGTAAGTACTGTGAAGCCCTTAGGTATTACATGCTAGGCAAACAATATTTCTCACACAAAACACAACTCCTCTCCAAATTATGACAATGAACTTACTCTGTATACAGAAACTGATGTTCTAACAAATCAGATGCCAAGCTGCTACATTTTAAATTAACATATATTTTACTATCTCAATCACAGCAATCTCATACAGTTAAGTTACACATAAAAATATATTTAGCATAGTATCACATTTTTCTGAACTACAGGTATTTCATGATTAAGTATATACATAGGACTGTTTCATTAAAAGCAAAATAGTTAATCCCTGCTAGGTTCACTGTATAAATTACGTGGCATCACAGTTTTTAGTTAGTGTTATGTAAATAACAACATGGTATCCAAACAAGAGAAAAATTAAAAACTATATAGTATAGCAGCCAGCTAATAACAGCCATGATGCTCCAAAAGGTTGAAGAGAAATTCAATACAACAAAATAAACTATACAAGCAGATTCCTTAGAAAGACTAGAATTGTTTTAAATTTGACATTATATACACATTGTATCTACAGGTATATTAATATACAGTGATAAAAGCCCATCTATAATTTTGAAAACCTTAATAACTCACATAAGCAATGATTCTATCAAGCTTTCTTGTTGGTGGGAAATAAAATAAAATACTGAATGTAGAAAGCCATTTTGATCTTTTTTTCAGATTTTCTTGAGCGTGTATCCTTCTTTTGATACTATTTTGCTGTTGGCAACTTTCTATAACAATCATTTGAAGATGTCGATGACCAAAAAATGTCAGCAAACGTACAAATTTTGAATCCTTTTTGAATTCATGCCCGCCCTTGCTAATCTTCTTCCCACCAACCCCTCCCTGCACACTGATAATGAAATCACTGGCTGTTCGTATAAGTTTCATTACATGAAAGGTGAAAGGATTATATTCTTACAAATCCTAGAATCAACAACCATGCTTTTAAAATGTACAGTTTTAGGTCAAGGATAATGTTCCATAAAATTCAGAATTCAATGCAATGGCATAAAAACGCTACATAAATGTTAAGAGTGACACCTTGATACACTTTGGAACTCGATCAAATTATGCATTTAAATCTACCGCCAGGGTAGAGAAATCTTAATGGCTAACAACAGCATTAATTCCTCATTTTTGTTTTAATACAACCAAATTGCAGTGGAGTACAGCTATGTGGAGTTTATGTAAACTTACTTCCAGAAATGTGAATGAAAGCTAGCATAAGTAAATGTGCGCGTGTGTGCTCAACTCTTTCTAATATTGAGTTTAAAGAAAGATGAAGTTATGTATCCAACTGTTTCTGATTCAGGAAGCAAAATTTCATCTGGTTGAAAGGAATAAAGAAAGAATTGATATCTAGGAACAAGCCTGTATAACAACGATAATATGCTGCAGGTCAAATAAAGTACAAAGTAAAATGTTATCTGAAAAAATAACCCAGAGACTTCGATTACATGATCTTACCCATATTCAAAAGACCACATATTGTATATATTTATTAAAATAAACTACTTCCAAATTAACTATTTACAGTAAAAATAAGAATCTGATACATGTGCAGAATAATTATCATTGATTGTTAGAAAACAGAGCACTCCAGGCATAATGTAACACATACAAAGTGATATCTTTAGAATACTAGAACAGTCAAACAAGAGGATATTTTGGCAATGTGGACAATAAAGTAAACACTTGGTTTAAAATTTAATGTTATATGAGAGAAGAGAGAGAGGGAGGGAGGGAGGGAGGGCGGGAGGAAGGGAATGAATGAATATCTTGGAAAGTCCACAAAATGACACCTCCATGATTTCTATACTGGAACTCAGGAAATGTAAGTAAAACTTCATTTATTTATTTTTAAATAGGTGTGGAGGGGATGAACTAAGAGCAAACATACGTGTGAATGTTTTGTATAAACTTCAAACAATTTTACAACAATCTAAAAATGTTCTTGATTCTTAAGTTGCCCTTTAAGTTATTATTCTGGTGCTATGTTACATAAATGAGGCAAACACAGCAATGAAAGAGCTATGATTTTTGTTTAGTAAAAGAAAGTAAATTGATTGCCTGGTTCCGAAGAAAACAAAAAGAAGTGCTTTTCTTCCTCGTCTAAATGGAAAAGCAACTAAAGATTGCCTAAAAAAAGAGTAGCAGCATCAACGAGGCCATAAACATTTATAAAACCACATCGTTGGGATTGGCACCTATGCTGTATACACTATTAATAGGGCATATCTGTTTCTCTTCTCTTAAAAGTTTGCTAAAATACGTATCGGCATATTTGTGTTTTTAGCCCTTTTGACCCAAAATAAAGGATTCTGAAAAAAATATTTGTTTTTTAAAAAATTATCTATAAACCAGGTGCGAGAGCTGGTTTGATTTGTAGTTTAATTGATTGTTTGGCAAAAATCTGTGAACCTCACTTTTTCGACAACAGGGATCATAATAGTAAGCGTTGAGGCAAGCATCACAGGAAACTTTAGAACAATAAGTGCATGTGTTGGCAGCTCCTGACCGGTTGCAAAAGCCACAGCGAGAAGAACCCAAAGCTTTGGATTTCGAACTGTGAGATGCTTGCTCTTGAGTCTGTAACATATATTGTGGCTTCTCCCTTCCAGAAGATCCGGATGTACTTTCACCTGAAAGTGATTTGAGTGAATAGTTGCTTTGTTTTATTGCTGGATAGTCTTGTCTGCAGATGAGCACATTGTCACATTTTTGGCAAATGGAGGCGCCGCAAGACAATCCGCAATTTTGGCACTTGAGGGAAGAGGTCTCTTTGGCTAGATGTGTACGTTTATGGTAACTTGGATTGGCGTCATTTTTGAGCAGCCATACGTCATGTTTAGAGGATTCTTGTCTTTTAAACACACTTCTAGAATCAGGGTCGGTATACAAATCTAAATCATCTTGAGGGGAATAATAAGTACTAAATGGCATACCTGTTCTTAATATGCCATTGGTGTGGGATGAAATTGGTAAATATTCCTCAGTGCATCCATGTGGAGAACTGGACATGGCTAGGAGGGATGGCGATGGTCGAATTATTTCATCTTTGATGTCATCTTCAGTATCAACCAAAATGGGCTCTTTCCGGAAACTCAACGATGCCATCAAAGGTGGCTTCTTACTATCCAAGTAATTATCGTACGTGTCCACTGATTTAGATGATTTGCTAACTTTGGGTTTGAAATAATCTTTAGAGCCTCTTTCACTGGCAGATTTCTGAAGTACCATTCGTGACATGGAAGTGTTTAGATTCTCTTTGCATTCGGCGCGGCGTTTCAAAGCATCTGAACAGCCACGAACATCGTCGTTGCTATTTTTTCTCTCCTTTACAATGTCAAGTTCAGAATAACCTTTCTCCTTCACTTGCAAGTGAATTTCGATTAACTGTTCACATTCTGTTTTGGCCAGAAACAGTTCAAATGAAACCATCTTGACTTGAAAGGTATCAACCAGATCTTTGAGCTTATACATGGTTCCAAGTTCTTGAACGTATCCCATCAAGTTTAATATCTGTTTTATATCCTCATCAGATAATGTAGACTTTACGTAATAAACAAAAGGGCCTGTATAAGTCTAAAAATAGGGAAGAGAAAATATTTATACATATATTAATGAAGTGAAATGTAATTTTGTACTGCTTATATATTAAAAAATTCAAGAGATGTCTTAGGCTATAAAGACTTCTTGGGCATTATCCAAAATAATTCTATTGATAAACCATCCAACTTAAACTTAATATCAAATTAATATTAACCCATATTAATTTCTATCACAGTACATCAATATCAAGAATACGATAATCAACTTCAGTATTTGGTAAATTGGATAGTAGATTCCAACTGAAGCCAAACCTTTATTCTAGTTATGAATTATCAGTTAATTTTTTGCTCGTACTGTTTTTTGTCAGAACCAGAGGTTGTTTGAAACTTTTCTGTAATAGATATTGAAACTCCAAAGAACATTTGACAAGAGGAGTTGAAACTTTATAGGTAGTCCCCCTTTAGCAACCATAATTGGTACTCGGCAACTCGATCATTAAGCAAAGCAGTCATAAAGTGAAACTTCAATGGTGCTGATGATCGTATTTCACTTTTCTGTTGCTTTATAGACCTGCAAAGGTCATAAATGCGAGGTTTGGTCATCAAGTTACTTTTTAAACCATTGAGACTGAAAACAATTGCTAATCAAGACATTCGTTAAAGAATTCACCTGTATTACTAGAAATAGAAATATAACATCAGCTAGATTTTGGAGACTCGGGCCCAAGATAGGGTGGTTTATCAACGTTGAGTGTAGGGACAGAGTGTATGCTCCTTCATCACTAACAAGGGTGGTTTGTGATTGCTAGGAATTGAAGCCCATCAGCGGTCCCCAAACTTTTGGCACCAGGGACTGGTTCTGTGGAGAGGTCCTTCTGCGGATTGCAGGGGGCATGGTTTCACAAGCTGCCTGCTTCACTTGTTTGCGCGGCCCGGTTTCTGGCATGCCACGGCCCAGTGCTGGTCCACAGACCAGGGGTTGGGAACCCGATCTAGAGGGCCATAGGAATTTTTTAATCTCTCCCTTACATGGAAGAATACCATTTGTTCAATTTTCCTTCCATGTAAATGTCAGCATTACCAGGAAAATCTGGGATAAGAACATTTTTGCTCCCCTTGAGAAAGTATTGTAGTCTACTTTTTAAAATCCTAGATGAAATATTTCTGCCAAATAAGGAACAGGAGAACCGAATGTTCATATTTAAAAATATATTTCTCATTTGCATCTTATTTTTAAAGCATTTTCATTTCCTTTTTAGACTTCAGATCAAAGTAAATAAGAAGTCAGCAAAAAAAGGATAGATAGTACAATGCCTTATATTATGAAGCACTATGGAAGATTCTTCATAAAATTTCCAAGAAATTCAAGCATACTGTACTTAGATCCTAAAATATGATATATTTGTGCAGCCTTACCTTTATATTTTTGAATTCCTTCTTCCAGGGGTAAAGAAAAAGATTAATTCCAACTGATTCTAGCACTTCAAATGCATTCTGGAGTGAATGCAGACTTGAAGCTCTCAAGGACCGAAGTGAATTTTCAGCAATTTCATAAAACTTAATTAACCGGAATCTATAAAAGGGATCGATCTTGGGAAAGCAAAGTAAAGCTGAAGCTGCCATTTGTAGATTGGTAATTGGGCACTGTTTTCTGTCAGAGGTATCCAATTTAGATTCATGGAACTGTACATATTTCCTAAATACTTCGTCTTTGTATTTTGTATCCATCTGGAGTTGGATTTAAGCACGCTCGTGGGCGGCTATCTCATCTCATTCATCGCTCTCTTGAAGCCCACTGATCAACAGGCAATGTAAGACAGCAGCGGAGTAGATTCTAAAAAGAAAAAAAAAGACAAATCACATCACAGTGTCATTTAAATTTTATCAAAAACTATTTTTTTCTGTCCTATAGAACTACAGCTTTTCTGAAGATTCCTTTCATTTCAGAAAAATAATTAAGTATTTCACATGAATCAGCACAAAGCAGCAATGCCGAATATTTATTTGTCTTGACTGCATGGGTTCTCTGGTACTATTGCTGTTTGCACTAAGATACCTGATTTTTATTTCATACAGGGAAAACAGAATGAGAAAAAACTGCAGAAAGGCAACAAGGCCTACTAATTATACAGCATATAGTGGTTTCAAAATGTTTGTCCTTAACATGTCAATTCTGAATTGTATTTTACTAATTGTCACAACTCTGGGGGGGAAAGCCTTTATTGCTATCCTCAATAGGGTGGATACAAAATTTGTCATTTTGATGACAAATTTCTACTTCCCGATTATCTATGCAAATTGAATATACCAGTGTGCCACAGTCAGAATTGTATGAATTTTGTGATGCAATATGTAATGGCATATGAACCCACATACATTGGGAAATTCTGTCCATAAAAATGTCCTTATAAATGTGCGTGCAAAGTTGTTTATACTGGACGAATGTTCATACTTCTAAAATATAGAAGGTTGAAAAATTGGGGGGGAAAAACCCCTATTAAAAATGAACAAGACGTGTTTCATGTTGCTAATCTTTAAGCAATCCAATAAACCTTTCTTGTTCTCTTCTGGGAGACAGAGAGCTGCAGCTAATCTAATCTGGCTAACAAAATTATAGCTGTTATGCAGATTCTCCTCATCTTCATCTATCCATTCAGAAAATCCCCATGTACATTGGCTTTAAGAAATATTGTTTGGGATCCTGTTTTCTGAGAAATCTTTAACATAGAAAAATGTTGTTTGGTACAATACAGAATTACCAATATTTAAAATACTAATGCAGTGTAAAAAAATCCAAATATATGCTTATAGGATAGTAGACGCTAGCTAATAGCTTTATATATAGCAATCATTAAGTCTTTTCCAAACATAGTTTACCTAAAAAAGAATGATTACATCTTGAAAGCCATATAGAAAGAAAAAAATCCAAGCACCCATAAAAATTGTAATCCTTTCCCATACTTTTATTGGAAGCAAATCCCATTGCTTTCAGTGTGATCACTGCTAAGTGAAAATGCATCAGGTTAGATCACAGTTGTGATACAACTCTCAAATTCCATAAGATCATAATTAAATTGCAGGTGAATCTTAAAGATTAACACATTTATATCTTCTTGTAATTGTATACAGACTCCCAATGACTGACAATGTGAAAACAATAGCAACACAAATAAAAAAATACAGTAAAACATGAATTAGCATATGATCCAGATTGCATGAGGGATAAGCCTTAAAAAATCCTCCACGGTTTCCTCTGTGCCGTTTCTCTTCTCCGCTCCACCCACCTGCCTGTGGCACCTGGGCCTGGCGGGCACCATCTGCCCCAAACCAAGCAGCAGGGAGGCTTCAGGACAGCACCCTTCTAGCGCCCGCTGCCCTGGCAAGCTGAAGCAAGCGGGGGCTACGTGGGGCTCCTCTGATGGCCTCCCCACCCCTGCCCCGCTCGGGGGCAGCCCATAAATGAGGTGTGAGTATGGGTTGAGTTTGGCATTTCACCTTTCTTCATTTTGCATACTTTTGGCTGCACGTAACAAAAGCAGCACCGTAGAAGTGTTTCTTTCTCTCCCCCCAAACTCCGCCAGAAGTGAGTCTTTGTGAGATTCGTCGTGCCGCCGCTGCCTCTTGGAGCAGGACCCTGCAAGGCTTGTTTTGCCATTGTGTGCATAAATGGCAGCACCGCCACGAGTTTCATCACACCGAACCTCAAACCTCGCTCTGTGAGGTGCATGTAGCCAAAAGCAGCAGCAGCAGAAATCTTCCTTGCTCTTCCCCCAAACTCCACCAGAAATGAGTCTTTGTGAGACTTGTCGCGCTGCCACAGCCGCTGCTTGGAGCAAGACTCTGCAATGCTGGTTGTGCTATTGCACGCACGAATGGCAGCACTGCTGCGAGCTTCGTCACACCAGCACAGCTGGCATCCTGCCCCTCACTTAGTCACCCGCCCCCTTTATTGAGGGGTCGGGCAGGGGAGAAGCGAGACATGTGGAGCGAGATGGGGCTCCTCTTGCTGTCTCTTCTCCCTCCCTCGCCAGGTATGGTGGGGCTTTCTGCCGCTCGATTAGCCACCCTCCACCTTTATCGGGGGGGGGGGCAGGAGAGAGAGGGTATTCCCAACTCCTGGACAAACTGGCTTCTTCCCAGTAGCTCTTTCTCTGCCTTTCAGCATCGGCTGTCACAAACAAGGATTTTCTGGGAAGAAAAGCTTGCCCCACTCACCACCACCCAGGTGCCCTCAATTCCTCCAAGTCTTTCTTTGCCTACTGGTACTTGATTTCCAGGTCCATTGCTTTTCTCGCTGTTGTGTGCAGGGATACAAGTTTGTGGGACTACCATAAAAAAAACCTTTCGCACAAGAAGTTTGGAATTAATTGATTGAACTTTTTTTAATGGTTGGGAATACCCTTTCTCCCCTGCCTCACCCCTGGCCTTATCAATTTTTTATCTCCCCTTATCTATTTTTGACCCAGTTAGAAGGGTAGCATTTTAAATGTCTTTCAAATGTTTCATTTAATTAATTAAAGCTCAGTAAATGTCTGTGGAAAACTGGCAAACTCATGATACTTCCCACAGTAACAATATTTTGAATTCCTTATACAACTTTTTCTGTTTTTTTAAAAAATGTATTTCTTTGTCAATTGTTCACAAATATCAGCATACAAAGGAAAAGAGAGAGAGTATGAGAGATAAACACATGAAGAATGTGCTGCCTAGATTTATTAGTGTGATTCTAAAAATCTTTTTCTCAGGAACACCCATTATTTTCATCCAGACAAAACACCAGGCTGCAAAACACAATTTCAAATCTGGTAAACACAATTGTCCTCTTTCCTTTGCATATTCCAACACTTTGTATTTAACTTGCCACAGACATTTACACACACACACACACACACACACACACACACACACACGCTTGAATGTGCAAGAGCACCTTAGTTTACAAATGAGTATTGTCTGAAACAGAAACATCATTCAAGGCAAAACATTCATTTTTATCATAGAAATTCTTCCTAACAGTGACTATTTTAATTTCTCCCATCTTAACATCTTAATTTCACTCTTTCTTAATGTAATTATTCTGAAATAATATACAATTTGTATTTATCATAATAATGCCCAAATTATTAGGCTAAGGTGGAAATCTGAAAAAACAAAATTAGAAAAGTGGATTATAGTAAACTATTTCTTCACTGTTGCCATCAAAATTACAGGGCCATGACCACTGTCACCAGAAGTTAAACATAACTCAAGGGGGAATTTACTTTTAGCTAGAGTGCTGATGGATCAGATCAGAGTTAATATAGTATTTTATGATCCAATACCAAGATGCATTTGAGAAGTTCAGAAACACACAAAGAGAAAGGTGATAAATCCATTCCAGCATTGCTCTACTGCAACTAAAACATTCTAACAATACTTTAGAATTTCTTTCCGATCATCCAACTATATTCTAAAAAATAAACCAGTTAGCAGCTTGTTTTACACTTACCACAGCACAACAGATGGCCATGGCCAAGCTATCTTAGCTGATTGCAAAAAAGGTAGTAACCAGAGCTGATTATTATTTGCAAAGAATAGTATTGATTCCTGATCACTGTATGGACAAGTTCCTAAAGTTTTTGTGGGTGGTTCACCGGGCATTTAAAGAGTAGACTGAACGAATGCAATATAAAAGCCCTTCTTACCACTGTCAAAACATTTGAAAAGGCAGCAAGGTGTTCCCCATTCAAGAAGAAACATACCCTTTCCCCATATAACGCTGCACAAAATTATAACGGAGGACCCTTTTTAATTCTGGCAGGTCCCCAGGCGAGGTCCTTCTCTGTGGTGGCTCTGGCTCTCTGGAACCAACTACCCCCGGAGATCTGCATTACCTCCACCTTGCTGGCCTTCAGAAAAGCTGTCAAAACTTGGCTTTGTCAACAGGTCTGGGGCCAATGAGAGTAACATCGGGATGCTTGGCCCCTGAAGAATGGATGTGAATATTTTAAAATCTGGTATTCTGTTTTTATTAACTGTTTTTATTAACTTGTTATTAACTTTTATTAACAATATTAACTTGTTATTTGCATTTTTGTTTTGTACTGTAAGCCTCCCAGAGTCCCCGCGGAGTTGGGTGGCATATAAATGCAAGTAATAAATAAATAAAAAATAAATAAATAGATGATTATCTATCTATCTATCTATCTATCTATCTATCTATCTATCTATCTATCTATCTATCTTCATTCACTCGGCCTCCAAGCACGGAATCAAACTGAACAATGAAAATTGTGATTGGGAATCAACGTGAAAAAGGCTCCCTTATTTCAAGGAGTATTTAAGGACCTTAACCTTCATCACAGCTGTTATATATGGCAAGCAATGCTTTTCGCCCGCCATCTCTAGTGGGTCTCTGTCTCCCTTTTTTCGTTACGATCTCTGTAAATCCCAAAAGAGCGACGAGGAAACTCAGAAGGGGAGCCAATATTGTATCTATTCACTGGCCCATCAGACCCCCCTCCCTTTCTGGACCTCTCACCGTTAGACAGCTGAGGAAGAGTAACTCTCTTCCTTGGGGATGCGGGGAGCCAAACCAACCCGCAACCCCAACCAGCAGCCACATCCAATGACGCTCAAGGCGAACCTACCCGACGTCTACCAGTAAAGCCCAGGACCGGTGCCAGGACCCGACCTCTTGCTTAGCTGAGCCTCTGTACACCCCTCCCACCTCTTCGCTTCGCGCCCACCGACTCTTGGCTTCTCCCACCATGCGAACTACGGGAATCCGGCAGCAACAGCCCACCTAAAACCACCGACCAGCAGCCGTCTTCGACGCTGGCCAGACCGGAAGACAACTCAGGACCCGGAAGAACAATCTCTTCTGCTCTTCTCTCTCTCTCCTGCGCCCCTCCAGTCTTCTACAGAAACCCGGAAGTGGGATTCGTCTTCGTGTCTTGCACCTGATGCCTTTTTGTTGAGAGCGCAGGCGCAATTTCCCAGGGCTCGCGGAGATACTTGACACGGTTGACGCGCGTGCGGGCGCATGCGTATGATTTCCCATCTGTGCTCGCTCTGCTGTATTTGTCTGCTTTACAAACTGAACGGGTGGAAACTGTTGACTATCCGAGACAAGTAAGAATGCATTGTCGCCTACGTTCCTGAGAGCTTCCTAAATCGTCCTATAAGAGGAGCAAATAAGAACTTCAGTTTTCAACAACTCTAGCTAGAATGGCCAGTTTAAAAAGGGATTCTGGGACACCAACTCATTTTCTGTGGTCTTCTCCCAACTTGGTTGCTCCAGCTGTCTTGAGAATTGCAGTTCAACATCTAATAGTAGTACCAAGATGGGGAAAAAAGCGGGTGAAGGTCTGCAAGGCCCTTGCTATTTTTTCCTGTGAAAAAATAACATGGATGCCCTTTCGGAAAAGTGTTATTTCTGCAGTAGGAGTTACACTATCTTCTGGAGTCATCCAGTCAATTTTTTTTGCAAAATAATTGCAATGAGGAAAATTTTATATACTTCAGGGATCACTGGGTTATGCTTTGAGTTACTGGTGGGGATGAATGACAAAATGCGCATTGTGATATTACAGTGCAAGGTGTTTATGTACTTCCATCTGATGTTGGGATGCAACCGTGAAAATACAGGTTTGTGTCAGAATGCATATTTTGTTGTTGTTTTTAATATCAGTTTGCACTTATGATAAGGGATAGTGTGGAATCAGAAGCCAACCCATGTTACATAACTCTGTGAAACTAGTCTGAATTAAAGTTGAGGGTTGTACAAATTAAGAGAAAAATACACAATGCAATTATATAGTTGTATGCATATGGTATTTTTAACATACTGTAACCTTATATTTGTGAAAGGGAAAAATTCTCAAATGCAATTCTGTTGCTAGGGAATGCTCTTGGGATGCACTCGGCAGTACTAATTAGAATGCCATCTTCTCTTCAGTCCTGTTCCGGAATCATGGTGAATAGAATGTTTTTTACATTCCTCAGTGCCTTTGGTAATGGTCTTAATCAGCCTATCTTTACGACTGTTCTGTCAAAAGGATTATTTTACAAACCATTAGAGAAATGTACACAAATACATGTGGATAATGTACCCTGTTTCCCCCCAAATAAGACATCCCCTGATAATAAGCCCAATCGGGCTTTTGAGTGCCTGGCAATAAGGCCAAGCGCTTATTTCAGGGTTCAAGACAGGGTCTTATTTTCAGGGAAACACGGGTATGAGAATGTGGAAGGAGACTGCTTGATTCTGAGAGCACTGGAAATATTCAGTGAATATTCAGTGAAAGGCCAGCTTGATAGAGTAATATTGATGTTCCTTACAGCTGGTCATTTACTAGCTTGGACTGAGCAATGATTGACTGACAGTACTTTCTGTGAGTTTCATACAGGCAGAAATTATTGGAGATCTGCAGATGGTAAGGACAATATGAAGAAATTAAATGTTGGTTTCTCAACCTAAATTTTAATCTCTGTAGTTTATCCATAATAGTTCAGAGGCAACAGCTGAACTTGGGGGGAAAATATATTTGTTTCAATGCAATCAAAATTATGTTACATAAATGAAAAATGTGAGAAAGCAATTCCATCATTAATGTTTATATTAATTTCTTGCATCATAAGGTACAGAAGACTTAATCCTTAGATTAATTGACAGATTGATATTACCATTCTGCACAAAATACTTCAAACTACACATGAGTAACAACATAAGTAAATATTAACACATGATCCATCTCTTAAGTTGATATCAAGAAAACATCCAACAACCCTTTTGGATATTTTAAGTGCTGTTTTCCCTGAGGCCAAAGACAAATGTTGAATATTTAGATAATTTCTAAGAACATCAAAGAGAGACAAGTCCATTTTAGCATTTTAATACTGTGAACAATTGTTCCGTTTTTAAGGGGATTTTACATGTGTCCCCTGTCTATTTCTTCCTAGACATGCTGAACTTCCACCAATCCCAACCAGCAATCCCATGCTAGATGTGGAAGATGGGAAAAGAGGTCCAATGCAATGGGAGAATATGTGGCTGGAGTAAAATTTTTCCACCCAAGTGAGCCCCGACTCAACCTCAATACCTGTGATTAGTGAGTGGCCTGAAGATGTATATGCCATGCTGATCCACCTTGTAACTCTTGAATGCCTCCTCTGCTTGACTTACGACCTGTAGCCCATAGGTCCCTGGGGTTCTACCGGCACCTACCTCTCCCACATAGAGACACACAGGCCTGAGAGTTATTGGTCTTGTTTTGTATGTTTACCTGTTGCTTAATCAAGGATCCTATTATTAAGTGGTTGAATTTTGCTCTCATCGCATCCCGCTAAGTTTGTTGAATTTGTTAATACATCATAACTTTGGCATTTTGAACTAACACTAATCGGCATACATTAAAATGAAATTTCATTGCATACAGCTCTCAAAGGGACTCCACCTCCAATATACACTACATTTATTTTATTTATTGTCAAACATGTACAAGATAGCAGGTATTGGCATAAACATAAACATTAGCAAAGTAGGTACAGGTAAATTAGGCAATAGAACAGTAGGACAGGGATGGTAGGCTTATGTACCGTAAATAAATACAAAATTATGCATATACCCACATATATGACCCGGAGCAGTTCACTGAATCGAGTTTAGATCCTCCCAATCCGTTCTATCTTACAAGGTTCGCATCTCTATCTCACGTGACCCACTTCGCTATTTCACCCCCACCCGCAACTTTTAGCCTGCCTTGATTTTCTAACTGCGCGCGTCGCTCTCTTCAACCTCCGCCTTGACATCCAAAGCTCGCTCCTACGCGGGCGCCTGCGCACTTTTCAGCTGTCGCGCGTAATGGGCGTGGCCGAACTAGATCGGCCCTTTTAGGCCCCCGTCGTCGTCTGTAGTTTCGCGGTAGTTCTTCTGTGAGGCTGCCACAGTGGCTTCGCGGAAGTCATACGGGAAGATGGCGTTGGCCGAGGCCGGTGCTCGGTTGCCGGAGGGTGCGACTGGGCAGCGGGTGGACCCGCTTTCTCGTTTCACTTGCCCGGTGTGCCTAGAGGTGTTTGAGAGCCCCGTGCGAGCGCCTTGCGGTCATATGTGAGTACGAAGAAGAGGAGGCGGAAGCCGGGCCACCTCAGAGAGGTCGTGTGAGATAACTGGGTAACCATGGCAACCATGGAGAGTGGCCGGTCGGAATTGAGGTTGAGTCGGGAAACTCGCTTGTGTGAGGAACAAAACGGGTGGAAAAACTTTACCTCAGCCTGATATTCTCCCAATACATGGACCTCAGTCCCCATCTTAGGCTTGCTGGTTGGGGTTGGTGGAAGTTCAGCGGGTCTAGGAAGAGTTAGGCCGGGGTTACCAGTGTTATAAAAAAGCCCCTTAAAACCAGAGCAATTTTACATTGATCCTCTACGTCAGAGGTCTTCAAACTTGGCAACTTTAAGACTTGTGGACTTCAAGTCCCAGAATTAGCTGGCTGGAGAATTCTGGGTGTTGAAGTCCACAAGTCTTAAAGTTGCCAAGTTTGGGGACCCCTGCTCTACGTTTTTCTAACGTAAATGGTGCCGGTTTTTCTAACCGAAATGGTGCCGGTTTTGAGTTCGCTCCTTCTCCTGTGTTTAACTTTTTTCTTTTCTTCAATTTGGGTAATAAAAGTAATCAGCTGTGCAACATTTGAACTCATTGCAGCCCATTTATCTCTCTTTAGATATTACTGTAAAGCACCCGAACTTCCAAGAATTGCAGCCCGTTGGTTGCCCGGGCAGAGCTATTAATACTATTTTCATAAAACGAAAGTGAAATGAACTTGTGGGCAGAATCCAAGGGGAAGCCCCGACTCCTTAGTGGCTAGGTAGGAGGGATTTTTGCTCATGTAATCTTAAGCACCGCCAGTAATGTTTTGTTTTTAAACCAGAATTTCTGTGCAAAAGTTTTTAAAAAGGAAGGAGTTCAGTCCTTGGGTCACTCGGCTGAAATTCTGTAATTGACACCTTTTTGTGATAAAAATAGGTTAGAGAACAAAACAGTTGAATGAAGTTGAGAGGCATTTCAGTGGGGCATTTCTTTCTGCTGATTTTTACTTTAGCTCATAATCCTATATGAGAGGGTGTAAGACTTTTGGTTTATCTGTTCATTTTGCCTTTCAAAACCTGTTCATTTAAAAAACCTGTTTTCTGTTTACATCTTGCTAGGGTTAGAGTTAGGGTTAGCATTGTTAGCCATTAAGAACAGGAAAGATACAGCAAATAAGTCTGCAGGAAGGTAAATACAATTCATCTCTCAATCCCAATGAAAGGACATTTAAAATGAAAGGAAAAGTAACTTACTTATATCTCCCGTTGATTTAGGTAGTGATCTAATGCAATTTAGATAAAGCATTAAAAAGTTATTGGTTGAATAAAGTCTATTTAAAGATTCTTCGGAGATAGAAATAACAAGAACAGATGATGAATTTACTATATAATTCTTATTTGTAATGGAGCCTTGGAATTAGAAGGACCTAATGCAGTAGCAGTTTGAAAGAAGTAAAGTAAAATAAGTAATACTAGTTTTGGATTTATCATATTTTATCTAAGCAAGAGCTTTTTTTCATATTTTGGTCATTAAGACAGAATTGATAGGCAGAGTCTAGATTAGGTTGTTAAGCATTTAGAAACTGACAAGACAGATACAGATAGTCCTCGACTTACAACCACAATTGAGCCCAAAATTTATGTTGTTCAGTGAGACATTAGTTAAGTGTGTTTTGCCCTATTTTATGACTTTTCTTGCCACAGTTAAGTGAATCACTGCAGTTGATTAAGTTAGTAACCCGGTTGTTAAGTGACTTTGTCAAAAGGTCGCAAAAGGTGATCCCATGATCCTGGGACACAGTAAAGGTCATAAATATGAACCAGTTGCCAAGCATCTGAATTTTGGTCACATGATTATAGGAATGCAGCAAAGGTCATAACAATGAAAAACGGTCATAAGTCATATTTTTCAGTTGTAACTGAATGGACTGTTGTAAGTTGAGGGCTACCTCTAAGTTCATCCTTGTATATTCCTGCGAGGATGATGATGTGAATTTTTCAAAGAGGTGACATCTATTTTTACAGCTTTGGTAATGAACAGCTGCCAGTTGAGGTAAGGTACTGTTTTTTTCTTCCACCTGTATGCAGCTTTTTTTGGTTAATGTGCGTACAGTATGGTCATGGTCGTAAATATTTTGGATGTGATAGGTTGGAAACTACATCTTGTTCCGGGCCTTCACAACTTGAACACTGTATATTATCAAATATTATCAGCTATACATTAATATTGGGCTCAGGACTTTGCCTAATTCTACAACAGAAACATTTTCTAAGATAACTTAAATCTTTATTGATAATTTCTAAATTGCATCCAAATGATATAACCTCAGGTCCCTCAGCTATAATTTGTTGTAAGGTGTTTTAGGTATACTGGGATTGTGGCATGTAATTATTTTACCTTTCCTTACCTGGTTATTTAATTACATTCATTTGCAATGTTTTAACATTTATGACTTTGTAATTGTCTCTGAACCGGGTTACTGGGTGGATTAGAAGATAACTTCTATTACAGTACCAGCATGGAAGTTTCTATTTCAAACCCTTTTAGATATATGCATTCTTAATGAAGTTTATGCTGAACTATTTTGTTTAAAAATATTGCTAAAAAAACAGGACTCAATTCTTGCTATGTATACTATTGTAACAAGATTTCATCTTGGAACATATTTCTATCTTACAGTGCAAACTGCACAGTTAAGTATACCATTCTCATTAATGAAACTGTAAGCAAATTTTCTGGATACTTAAAATAATAATTTGGTATAAGATTTTTCCCATTTAAGATTACATTGTGATGCATTGATACATTGTTGAGGTATGCTTATCAATTATTTTAGTTTATTGGGGGAGTGGAAGGGAATTAGTACATGCCTGTATTTTTAATCAATGAAAATTCATATATAATTTTTTTTCTGTGTTAGTTTTTGCACGCCATGCATTCAAGAATGTCTTAAGCCTAAAAAGCCTGTTTGTGGAGTTTGCCGCAGTACCCTGTCTAATGGCAGCAGAGCTCTGGATTTGGAAAAGCAAATTGAAGTGACAGAGGCTACTTGCAATGGCTGCAATCAAAAAGTATGAAAAACTGAGCTATATTTATTACTACCTACATAGAATGAATATAGATGCAAATAAATATACTGATACTCTATCCTGATAAGCAATCATTGTTGTTACAGAATTTTAAAAAAGATTGTGAGATGGGGAAGAGTCAATTCAAATCTTTGAAAGAAATTCCAAAAGGAGACTTAATTTCTTCCATTGCCTCTACTAGAGCATTGGAAATAACAATTTGCAAAGCTTATAAGACCAGTCAGTTATGTCAGCAATATAGGTAGAATCAGCAGACCTTGCCACAATAGACAGTTGTGCTTGTCAACACCACTGTGATAGTGATGAAAACTTTATGCAAATCCTCATGTCGCTTTTCACTGTTTTTCATAGAAAGTATTGGTCCAATGTGCCCTTAGCTATGTTTTTTTTCAAAATAATTTAATGTAAAATGTATGTCAATGTGACATTTTTAAGGAATCATGGAAATGACCTTAGAAGACCTTTCATCCAAACCCTGACTTAATGCAGGATCCATTATAGCATCTCTGACAGAAGTCTCTATTTGAAAACCTTCAGTGAAAATTAATAGACTTAATATGGCAGCTTTTTCCAGTAATAGTTTATGCAGTCAGAGGTTTTTCCTGATGTGGAGCATGAACAAACCTCCTTGGATTTTTTTTTGTCTAATAATTCTGGTTCTGCCTTCTTGACAACAGACTGTCCATTACTTTTCTAGATGTCAGCTAATTTTCAGATACTTGAAGATTGCTGATGTATATAACCTTAGCTGGCTGTTCCCAATTTCTTTAACTGCACTTTGTAGCAGGGGTCTCCAACCTTGGCAACTTTAAGACTTGTGGACTTCAACTCTCATTCCTTAGCCGGCTGAGGAATTCTAGGAGTTGAAGTCCATAAGTCTTAAAGTTGCCAAGGTTGGATACCTCTGATCTCAGGTTTAAGACTCACAGCTGACCCCAAAAGAGCAAAGTCAAGTGCGTAAGTGGCTGTCTCATAAATGAAGATAAAAATGGGTAGTTTAATACTATAATGTAGTGCTAGGAATGAAGGAAAAACAGTGACACAAGTGAAGTCCAGACTACAACATCCCAGCTGTTCAATTCAACAGGTTGGTGTGAGCATTACCAAGGGCCTTCAACCTTAGCAACTTTAAGACTTGTGGACTTCAATTCCCAGCTTTGCTGGCTGAGGAATTCTGGGAGTTGAAGTCCACAAGTCTTAAAGTTGCCACCATTGGAGACCCCTGAGCATTACTCTTTAA
>JANHGD010002427.1:36088-48374 GCA_027560375.1 Imantodes cenchoa
TGGTCCAGGCACACAGCCTGGAAACCTCTTTTGTGTTCCTTCTCTCAAGAAGCTTGGTCAATCTGAATGAAGGAAAACGAAGATGGGCAGACTGACAGTGGCTTAGCTGATGTTGGTGGGAAAGTCAATCCCACATTCCAGAGCTGTAGCTGTAGTCACTCCCCTTTCCTTTCCTTCTTTCCTTCCATGTCCTTCCCTCTCCTCCCTTCCTTTCTTTCCTTCCATCTCCTCCCTTCCCTTCCCTTCTTTCCTTTCCTTCCATTTCCTCTTCTTCCTCCCCTTCTTTCCTTCCATTTTCTTCCCTCTCCTCTCCTCCCTTCTCTTCTTTCTTTTCTTTCTTTCTTTCCTTCCATTTCCTTCCCTCACCTCTCCTCCATTCCCTTCTTTCTTTCCATTTCCTTCCATCTCCTCTCCTCCCTTCCCTTCCCTTCTTCCATTTCCTTCCCTCTATTCTCCTTCCTCCCCTTCCCTTCTTCCTTTCTTTCTTTCCTTCCATTTCCTTCCCTCACCTCTCCTCCATTCCCTTCTTTCCTTCCATTTCCTTCCCTCTCCTCTCCTCCCCCCTCCCTTCTTTCCCTTCCCTTTTCTCTCTTCCCTCCCAGGAAGGTTGCTGGACTGCCCAAGCTCTCCCCCTCCCCCGTCCCTGCAGCCTTTAGGAGACGCTGGCTGGAACGGGAGGGGTTTAAGCAGGCTGCAAAGTTGCTGGGCTTCCCTCTATCCCCCCCTCCCCAGAGCCTTTAGGAGAAATGCTAACTGGGGAGGGGGTGTTTCTAACTTACCTGCTGCCAGTTCGCTTCCTCCTGCACCACCTGGCAAAAAACCCCCAAAGCAACAAAGCCGAAAAACAGACGGCGACCTCTTGTAGTGCCAGAACTCAGCTTCTGCGCATGCTCAGAGGGATTTTTAAAAAAAAAATGGCGGCCCCCAAGGACCGGCACCGACCGTACCAGAACGATGACGTCATCATCAGGCTGCTACCGCTATTGGTTGTGACCCAGGCTCATAACTCAGATTCTGAATCCGAAGAAGCTGCTCCTGCTGAACCTGTGGAATGTCAGCTTCAGAAGACACCAGGCTGATAAAAAAGACACCATCTGGACAGCAGGACACATAGGACAGCCAACAGATAAAGAAGTCGGATTCGTAGTGCTTCTTCTCTGGATTACCTCAAAGGGCTAACATCTACCGAGATCTCAGATCTTGATTCATCTTCTAGGGAATTAAAACAGGGTCAGCACTTGGCGCTAGGATAAAAGATCGCCAGTTGATTTCCCGGCAGTAACTTTAATGAGGAAGCAAAGCCTCAGGGTTGTGCCCTTGTAATTGAGCAAGCCAGTTCTAAAGCGCCTTGACAACTACAACAAGCTTTCAGGCTGTTCTTTTCCGAACAAACCACCGAGTAGCTATTGTTTTCCACCTAGTCTGCAACTTACAGCAGGCGGCTGGTGCACTCAAATGCCCATCCTCCCTCTTCTCATAAGCGCAGCTGCCTGGGCATAGGCAAGCGCCGCAAACGTCTTCCGCCGCCCCCGCCCGGCGCCTGCTGAGCTTGGTTATCGCCTTCGCTTTCTGCCCGGGGTTTGGTGCAAGAGCTGCCGTCGCCACCGAAAAGTGGGAAGGGTGGGACTAAGGCACATGATTTTCTTCTTCGTGGGGAAGTAAGTACTGTACAGTCTTGCTGGCTGAGCTTTTTGAAAGCTCGCTCGCCGTTTTCTCCTTCCCTTTCACCTGGAGCGAGGCGGAGAAGCGCGGCGCGTTCGGTCGGGGCACTGCTAAGGCAGCCGTTTTAAGAGTCCAGTCCGCATTGTTCCCCTTCGGTGGCTGCACTACCTGAGTAGTACGTCTTCCGGAGCATCCGAAAAAGCTTCTTACGGTCAAGTGACTCAGCCTAGTAACAGGCGAGGCAAGGAGGAGCAGATCCCCCCCCCCCCCCCCCCCCCCCCCGCCCCCCCCCCCCCCCCCCCGGCATCGCGCCCAGGAAGTTGAGTCAGAAAAGGGTCCGCAAGCGGAGGGGAGAGCTCGCCTTCGCCGATTGCAGAGCGCCGGGCGAGCGCTTTGTGCGTTCTCGCTCCCTTCTCTGTGATTTCTTTCAGTGTTTTCTGCCCCAGAGAGCTTGAAGGAGAGACTCCCTGCCTTGCCTGATGCTCTTCGGGAGCGTTGGGTTTCAACTCCCATTTTCCATAATTATGCTGTGCAGGGAATGTGGACATTGCCGTCTAAGATAAGTGGAGATCATCAGGTTGGGTAAGGTTGATTTAATTTCTCCGCGTTAGTAAATCTCTTGGATTAGTCCGATTCTGGGTTGCCTGTTCGTTTTTCCTTTTGAGTTTTCTGTGCCATGGCTGCCGTCCTAATCTGAATCTAAGTTATTGGGGGTAGTAGTAATTGCACTTTAACGAAAGAGGCAATTTTCACATGACTAGAGGCAACAGGAGGTATTCACCACAGGCAGTACTCCCATGGATTGGTGCAGTGAGTGATGGGTAAGCCGACTAGTTCTCCGTTGTGTAAATCCAGCACATGTGGTTGCTTTATGCTTCAGTGTGAATATGTCCTTTGAACACAGTTGTAAGTTTGTTTATTTTGTCAAATATGTACAAGATTGTAGGTATTGGTATAAACATAAACAATAGCAAAGTAGATACAGGTAAAATAGGCAATAGGACAGTAGGACAGGGACAGTAGGTACAATGGTGCGCTTACGCACTCCCCTTACAGACCTCTTAGGAATGGGGTGAGGTCTGTAGATAGTCTAAGGTTAAAGTTTTTGGGGTTTGGGAAGAAACCACAGAATCAGGTAGTGCATTCCAAGCATTGATCACTCTGTTGCTGAAGTCGTATTTTTCGCAGACGAGTTTGGAGCGGTTTACATTAAGTAAGTAGAGACTTCCAGGGACTATGCAAGACAAAATAATTTGTATTTCAGGATTACAAGCTCCATTTGCTAAATGGAGAAGTGAAAATAAGAAAATGTAAGAGAATCGACTATTGAGATAGGCATATTGGAAAGGGGAAAATACATTGGACAATAAGCCAGTTTTCCTTAACGAATGTTTGGTTAGAAAACTGCCCTCAGTTAAATTTAAAAAATGGGTGGGTATACTTAACAGATATATTAGGATAATGGTGGAAGTGGTAATTGATGTCTTGACTTTCATTTTTAGCCATGCTTGTACATTCTTTGCAGGGATTCTGTAGAATACTGATGCTGCTCATTCTGGCACTGTCTTTGGCTCTCACATACAATGTTGTGTACGGGAGCAGTTCCTGCTATGATGACTCTGGGAAGCCTGTGGACTGGTATGTGTCTATTTTACCTGGCTTTCTTTTGTTTTTTCAAAAAAGATTCCTTTCCTGCCTTTCATCCAAGTCTCCAGAGCAATTTACAAAAACTAAAACTAAATTCTCCCCCTCTCTCTTTCCCTCCTTGGCTTCCCTGTTTGTCGGCTTTACCCCAACTCCCTCCCTGCAACCATCCATGAACAAGAGGTGTATTTGAAATGGCTTGTGCAAGATATGCAAGCAGTACACGCTATCCTGGCTGCCTTTTAGCCAGAAATTGCATTTATTTATTTATCAACAATCACACTCTACATGGACTCTTGGTGATGTACAAATAAGACAGAAGTACATATATAATGAAACAATAATCCTTAAAACTATCCAAATTTTTCATAAATTACTACAAACAAAATTCCTAATAGATGTATTGATGACTGTACCCTATGGAACATCTTCCCTCTTAAAGTTTTTCTAAAGGTCAGAAGTGATTTGAATCATTTGGATTTCTGACAGAAGATTGGTCTGTAATGTAGGTGCCACTGCTGGGAAACATCCTATTTATCAGTGAAGCTATTTTTGAAATCCTGTGAGTCTCACCACTTCCCTAGATTGTCTCAGGAATTTGCATCCCTAATATGCTTTATCTCAGGGCTGTCAAACTCACAGCCTATGGGTTGGATGCGTCACACCCACGCCATGCCCATGCCCGGTTTAGTGAAGGGGGGAAAAAGGGTCATGATGTGTCACGTGACTACTGCTGTGAGTTTGACACCCCTGCTCTAGCTCATTTCCTTTCAGTCTGTAACTCTTCATCCTACAATAAAGTCATGTTGCATACTTCAGTGGAAATTAAATACAGAGTTTTCTCATCCATGGGCTGGTTATGATTTCTGAAGGCCTGTTTTACAGGTTTATTGTTTACAAGCTGCCGAAGTCCCATCACAGCTCCCCAGTAGAAGGCATGCGGTACATGTATCAAGATGGACGCACCCAGGGCTGGGTGCAAGGCAGGAGCTTGATGAACAGTACTGAGGGAGCTGTGGGCAGAACACTGAATCAGCTGTACCTGGAGGCAGCAAACAGGCCGGTGAGTCTGCAGAAAGAGCAGCTTCTCATGGTTACAAATTAAAAATCATAGTCATGGGGTAATGTGGCTCTCACTGAAAAGACTCAGTTTCTACTGACCAAGATTTCCCTTGAATCACACCAATGACTACTTGTACCGTAAATCCATCTGAGCAGGAAAGGGATTGGATGCTAAATTGTGATAAAGGCCACAGTAGCTGAGGCTGGTGGCAGGCTGCCATGGGTCCTCTAACTTTTTCAGACTGTGGAACTTGTTAGTTTAAAAAAATCCCAGAACTTCTGGTCAAGAAGAAAAACAATATGTCAAGTCATGAACATAAATGCCCCCTGGAGGGAAGGGTTTAAAATGACACCTAAATAAGCCTGCCCTTAAAACAATTGCTCTGGATACATAAAGGTCTGCATTCAAGTGAATCTCTTTTTGCCATTAATCTCTCATGAAGCTACTCGTTCTGTTTGAAAAACCCTGCTCTACCTATGTTTTATTTTCCTTCCAGAGGGAGGAAGAGATGGCCTATGTCCTGTACAACGATGAACCTCCAGAGGAGAATTTCTCTGGTTCTAAGGGTCATACAAAAGGTAGTGCCCTTGCATCAAATGTGTTCAAAGAAATAGGCTACCTTTGACCTGCAGTCTTGGACTTTTCTTCAGTTTAGTCAGTGGTGGAGCAGACAAGCCACCCGGTACTGCACTTCTGGGACTTCAAGTCAGCTGAACAGAGGTTGACTCCATGCTTTGGTTTTCCCCCCCATTCAGGGGTCATCCTCCTGGACAGAACTCAAGGATTCTGGCTTGTTCACAGCACACCTCGGTTTCCTCCCAGACTGGATGAGAAGGAGTATGCATGGCCCCACACTGCCCTGACTTATGGACAGAGCTTTCTGTGTGTTACCTACCCCTATAGCCAGTTCAAAGCCATAGGTAGGTGTGAGGGCTGGGGAATGTTAGGATGTTTTAAAACTTCATGCTGAAAATAAAAACCTTGGGATTATTTCAGGGCATTTGGCTAGGAAGTGCTAAAATCTTCCTGAATTTGTGGCTTGTACAGAATGAATCAATTATGAAGATGTAGATAGGATAGTCAAGACAGCAGAACTATTACCATGGAAACGAAGGGAAGAGGAATTGGTAGCTTCTTGCTCCTAAGAAACATCACTTCTAAAATTATTGTTCAAGAGCTACAAATGTTTGTGAGGAAGAATTCAGCCAAACATTTTGACACTAGCTTCCCTGAAATGCATGTGTGAATATGTCCTCCAGTCATCTAACCATGCAATGCCAAGCCTTCCCACAAAAATGGAAGGACAGTCCGTCCCTTGTCCCAACAAAGGAATAGCATATGCACCTTCACTAAGTAGCACCATCTCAACTTGATTCCATTTCAAGAAGCACCACACTATTCCTATGGATAAACTGAGACAGATTCTACACAAGGTAGTGCTATATTCCTTGCATCCCACTTTAGCAGCCGTTTTTAGCTGCTCCTAATCCCAACATTCTGGATTGCAGTTTGTTTTTAAGGGTCCCTGTCTCTTTCCTAACAATCGACAAGCTGCCTTGGAAAACCAGTCAGTTTTGGTTTTTTTAGCTTCATTACAGAGACAAGCATGATGAGAATGTGGATGTCGCAATATGTTGCCAACTCTTGTAAGCCAGTTGAAGGAAGTGCTGGTTAACTTTGGCAAATGGGGAAAGTAAAGGGTCTTTCTGAGACTGGAGAATGTAGATCCCAGCAGTACAGAAATATCCTTAGCTGTTTTCAGACCACAGAGGTGTCAAAATGGTTTTTTTCCCCTGGCAGGATGATAATGTGCTCCCAACCAATTAATCTAATACTGTACACTGAATTTCTGCCTTAGGGAATCAGCTGCTCTTCACAGAGCCCCATGTCTACGATTACCAGGTGCAAGGGGCCTTTGCCCGGGATCTGCCTGCCTTGTTGAATGCTTCTGAGGGAGAACATGTTCAGAAGGAGCCATGGAACTCCCAGGTGACTCTGACATCAAAAGGGGGCAAGGAATTTGTCAGCTTTGCAAAATTCCGTTTCTTTGATGATGGTAAGTAATGGTGGAGGCTGGTTAGTCGTGGTAGGTGTAGAAAGCCGTTGAGTTACTAGAGAGAATAAGGGAACTATAAAAACTATCCTCATGCATTCATTTGCTATTATTTCATCTCCCCAGATCTGTATTCTGGCTGGTTGGCCCAGGCTCTTGCTGCTGATCTCTATGTTGAGTTCTGGCTCAAGTCTCCAAGGGTTTTGGCATCCAACTGCTCTGGACAGTACAAAGTCTACAATGTGGAGAAACTGGCATTCCAGGACCCAGCTACCACCTTCTTTTCCACATCGGACCATTCCAAGTGGTGTGTTGGAACAGAGAGTGATTCGGGGTGGGCCTGTGTTGGAGACATGAACCGTAATCATGCAGAGGAACACCGTGGGGGTGGTACCATCTGTTGCTGTGATGTCACAATTTGGAAAAGCTTTCATTCCTTGGTACAGAACTATACCGATTGTGATACAACAGGATATGGACTCTAATTGGCTAAGATTGTCCATTATTAAGGGAGCAGAATTCAGTTAATTGAGAGAAAGGATTAAGGATATTTGAAGAAGTAATAATGTCCCTGCCTGTCTTCTTCACAGCATATTAACTCCCTACATAGCATAATGCAATGAGTTGTGCTGTTGCTTTGCTCTCCTTTTCAGAAAGTTAATAAATCTCACTAATAAATTTCCAGCAACGGTTCCTTTGTGTTCTGGACTGCTTCCATTACTTTTTTTTTTCCTGTTACATGGTAACATTTCCAAGGGGTTAGGTGAGCTATATGGAAAAATACAGAAGGAAATTATTTTCCTAAAATAAAAATGTATATGGTGTTTATTTTATATAATTTTCCAAAATCTGGGTATTCCAAGGAAAATATTTTTATGTAGCAAATTCTATGTGTGTGAGAGAAACAGGCTAACCTGAGGATAAGCCTCCCTGCCCCCTTCTAACGGGAAAGCCTTTAACAAGGCCACTGTAGCCTGTTTAAATACAGCATCTCTTAAACTACAGCAACCACAAATGTATTGAGTAACTTCCACATGTGTATCGTAATTCTGTGTTTACAGAATATATGGTCGTCTCAATTCTACTCAAGTAACTCAATTTGAAATGGAGCGACTTGCTCTCCTCTCTTGTTGTTCTTGGCTAGCCCACGAATATAATTTCATCGCCCAGCAGGTCATGGAAGATGATCCTCCCACAAACACAGATGTGGATAAAAGAAGCAGAGTCTTTCGGAATGAGAAAAAAATACCAGAGACAAAATGAATAAAAGCTAAAATGCTTTAAAGATGTGTTTTGATGTTTTCATCTTTAAATTCTTTAAATATCTGTTTTACAAAAACAGGCCTGGTCAAAATTTCTTGTGCAATCTGGAATGGTAAGATATTGCAACCTGGGCTGCCATCTCCTTTGAATAATAGTACAGATGAGAAGCCAGATGGGAATTTAGGAACTTCTGGACAATAATTCTAAGCAGGCCATAATCATAGTTGTTACAGTCAAGAAGAAACTGGACAGCCACTTGTCTGAAATGATACAGGGTCTCCTGCTTGAGCAGAGGGTTGACATTCTGTATTCTCTGAATGGATCTGAAGATGGATATATCAGACCTTACTGAACTGATGGGAGGGGCTTTCCAGATGTTACCGTAAAAAAGAAGCACATTTAACAAATGCAGCACGGTGATGGTGGGGTGTTTGTTTGTTTTGCTTAATTTATTACTGCTTGAAATCCAGTGACACTGACACAGTTACTCCTGCCACCCTCTCCTTGCTTTGGGGGGAGCAGCTGGCTGTTTGACCTGTTTCATAAAATACAGTACTAGGAAGTGGACTGCTTACACACATGCACCCACAGGTTAAAACTACAGTGATTCAATACTGCAACTGAAAATAGTACTGCCATTAAAAAAAAAATCAAGTGTTCCCCCAGTCATAATCTTTTTAAAAAACAGTTAATGCTGTTACAAACGCTACTGATGTGAGGACAAGGCAAAACACAAATAAGTCCTACATCTGCACTGCAGTATAAATATGGAAGAATTTATACAGTTTACCCACATCCAATACTACGTTTCCTGCTACCCGTTGCAGCTAAAGGACTAGAGCACCTCTGCTTTGGAAAAACTGATGCCTGAGGTCTCCATCGCGGAATGTCACCTAGTCATCTTCTGTGCCACTCCCTGAGCGATCCTAGGACAGAGAGGAAGAAAATACTTTTTAGTTGTACCTTAACGTATCAGGTATCTTCCTGACTGTCCTGGAAAGTAGTAGCCAGGCAAAAAAGCAGTAATCATTCAGGAAGTCTCGTAGATAAACCAAGGTCTAAAATTTTTACTCATTGTACCATGTAGCTTTTTGAAAAGGAGAACTTGGTTTTGTATTTCTGCTTATTTAAGCAGAAAAGGCCCTCTTCTTTCTTTCTTTGGCCATCTCCCTCCAACAAAAACACTCCTTCTGGGATCACTGATGACACTTTGGGGGAAAATCTATTGTTTTACCTACCTCTTCTTGCTCTTCCTCGCTATCATCATCACTAACTACGGGTTTAGCTCGGGACCCACGGCTGGTGCGTCTGCGGCCTTTCATTCGGTCTGGTACTTTTTCCTTTCTGCCCAGTTTAATCTTCACTTTGACAGAACGAGCTGGGAAGAAAAAAAGACAGAGTGAGACTGCAAAATTGGCTATGATATTATGTTCCTGTGACGTTATGAATTGTGACTGAAACAGGTTTGAAATCTCTCCTGATTTTCATATACACATTACACAAGAAATAGACACAATTCTACTTATATATGTACTTCCAAAAACTCCAATAATCTGCTTCACTGTATTCCTAAACCTAATAACCTAGCTTGTTTTGTGAAACAACCATGCCAAAAACTCTTTTTCTTCTTATGAAAAAAACCAAATAGCCTTTTATTGTACACATAAGGATGGTGCAAAAAGGGCAGGATGAGGCTTTCTTCACAAGCTCTAGATGCTAACTTTGTCAAATGTCAGCCTTTCCTGATGGCTCTCATTTCAGGCTTTCAGATACTTTTTCATCTGTCCATCATAATTTTCATACTTTTTCCTTATATTTAACAAGAAGTACTTAGCCAGGTCTGGCTATCTCCAAAACCCAAAAAGCATCACACGTGGATATGCGGTCAGAAATTCCAAGAACATGGAATACCATATCCAGCTCTGAGCACCAAGATTCAAGAAAGGCAGCGACAAATTAGAGCAAGTTCATAAAAAGGCCACTAATGTTTGAAAACCAAGCCCTATGAAAAATGGATATCTTTAGTTTAAAGAAATATGACTTAAGCAAAAATACACTAGCCACCTTCTTATCTACTGAGCCACAGGAAAGAATGAGGACCAATAAGTTAAAACTACAAGAAAGGAGATTTGGGGCAAATATCAGGAGGAACCTCCTGATTACAAGCTGTCGGCTACTAAAACAGTATATGCCATAGGACATGAGCTCTTCAGAGAGGACTTCAAAGGAACATTGGATGGGCACCTGTCAGAGATTCTCTTATAGATCTAACCCCAAGTAGGGGATTGAATGACTTCTAAGGTACCTTACAACTCTACAGTTTATCACTGAAGTTGAAAAGTATCCCAGGGAAGGCACATTACTTCTGTATTGCTACCAGGAAAATGACACAGGTGTGTCCGATGAAGTTAGTGGGAGTTCAACTGGAAGAAGCCATTTAGATTTTTTTGGAAAAATTTTGCACATTTGTTTCCCCCCCCCCCCCCAAAAAAAAGGCAGAATAAAAAAACTCACATTCTGATTCAGATCCTTCCTCTTCTCCCTCTTCCTCCTCTTCACTCTCTTCTCCCTCGCTGTCTTCCTCTTTTTCAATTTTTTGCCTCACACTAGTAAAGACAGACTGTAGTACAATTGAGTCTTCATAAATCTGCAAGAAACCATAGAAGAAAGGAAGATGCAGAAATCACGATCGATTTAATCCTTTCATTCCACTGGGCTAAGTTCTATATTTATTCTCAGTCCATGCCCTTAGTTGTTATGATGGTTTTGTTTAAAAAAATGGGGTCATTCTTAATCCTATTGGGGATTTATACAACACTTTTGAGTGTCTATTGCTCCTATCATATATCTTGCTGTAATCTTCCAACAATCTTGTGTTTCATACTGAAATTAGGAAGAAGAATGGAAAAAAGTGGCTGCTCTAAGACCATTTATTCAATTGGTTTCAGTAGCATTTGAAACAGCATCAGATACATATTACAGGTAAATTGAAGGGAGTTTCTAAAGCTTGGTTATGGATATGAGAGATAATGGAAAAGAACTTTAAGAGATTCATAAAACTCATTATCTCCTGATAATTTTTACCCATTATTTAAGACTAATGATTTGTCATACCTCTGCAATGGAATTCTTGCTATATGTATTCTGCCCACAACCATGGTATTATAAAAATTACAGGCAGTCCTCAACTTATGACCACAGTTGATCCTAAATTTTATGTTATTAAGTGAGAAATTTGTTAAGTGAGTTTTGCCTCATTTTACAACTTTTCTTGCCATATTTGTTAAGGGAATCGCTGCAGTTGTTAAATTAGTAGCACAATTGTTAAGAGAATCCGGCTTCCCCATTGATTTTGCTTATCAGTAGGGATCACATGACCCTGGGACACTGCAACTGTCCTAAATGTGAGTCAAGCATCTGAATGTAAATCATGTGATCCTGGGGACGCTACAATGGTCATAAGTGTGAAAAATGGTCATAAGCCACTTTTTTCAGGGCCACTGTAACTTCAAACGGTCACTAACGATCTGTTGTATAAGTCAAGAATTATCTGTACTGAACCCATCTGCTTACATGACACAGAAACTAGGCATCTCTCAAAGCGCATCTTAATTGTCCTAACTTATTTAACTAGCGGAGAACTCGTTCAATTCACAAGAAGGGGGGAACCATACACTTTTTTAGTGCCAAGAACATTCTCTAACTGCAGGGAGATGTCTTACCAGAGATCCTTCAAGATTGAAAGTCTGAGCATTCTGACATAGAAGCATGACGTCCTTCTCCAAATCGTTCAGGCTGCGATATTTGTGGTTCCGGATACGCTCCTGAAAGTGAAAGGGTGGGGGTGGCGGGGAGAAACATAATGTTTTACTGAATAAAAGATTCGGATTCCTGCCTTCATTCACTTGTCTTCGGAGTGAGATGATGCCCCTAGCTGTATGCATCCTTCAGCAATCGAGAGGAGAAAAAAGAGCAATTCTTAAAGCTGAAAGGGGATAGTATCTTCAACAATTTTTTTAAAAACTAGGAACATGGACAGAGATAGTTAGTACATCTTAGGACATCTGTGCTGTTAATTCATTTAGAAGACATGTAGAAACAACATCCATTGTACAATTATATTCAATTATACAATAATTATATACAATTATACAATATTTTAATAGTACTGATTTTGTGGAAGTATTGACTGAAACTCTGATTGTTGAACAAATGAACATGCACAACTGGATAAGCAAGATGGCTATTTGATGTTTGGCCCCTTAAAAGGCCTCAAGGGAAATCACTAATTGTGCCACTCAATTGATGATTAGGTGGATCTTTGGTAATCCACCCCAGGGGTCCCCAACCTTTTGGACCTCAGGGATCACCAAGGTCATAATTTTAAATCCTGCGGACTACAAATTTAATAATTTTAAATCCCACGGACCCTAATTCATAATTTTAAGTCCCACAGACAGCTAATATGATTTTTTTTAAAAGATACACACATTTGTAAAATAATGATCAGAGAACTTTCATTTCATTAATATGAAATGCACCTATTTAATATAACAAAATTATAAATGCTTATTTAATTATAACAAAATCATAAATGCTTA
>JANHGD010002427.1:54408-67375 GCA_027560375.1 Imantodes cenchoa
GCTAAGGTTGAAAAATTCTAGATTTCACATTCACAGAACTCACAAAGAGTTCTGTGAATGCGCAGAGGGTAAAAGAATGCAAATGGCGGCATCCAGGCGGGTGGGCAGAGCCTCACGTTCCCTTCACGCTCTATTCAAACTGCCTTGGTGATCGGCTGTCAGCCGACGATAAGGTTTTTGCGAACCGGGAGGATTTCACCCCTGGGTTGAAGTAAAATATAAATAGGCTAGAGCCATATTGGAATCTTGAGAAATGTCCTGTACATATTGATTGTATACTCCCGAGGATGCTGCCTGGACCTGCAGAAGGTGTCAGATACTTTTAAAGGCTTCAGGTATGTAAGACTAACAGAAAACCAATAAAAATTTGTTGGGGACTAAAAAAAACATATCTATGGGACAGAACTAGAACCTCCTTCCTCATGACTGTCACATAACAAAAGCTTGCCTCTGTTTTGAAGCAGAACTAATTTCACTTGCAAGTCTCTATTGTTGATGAGGCAGCCTGGCTCCTTCTTGATATTTTTGATTAACAGTTAGCCTCTCCAATGGCAAAAACCTGTAGAAAGTGTAGTCTGAAACCTAGAGGGCACCAAATTGTGTCCATTTGGGAACCCAACCTTCCTTCTCTTTGAATTCATAGCTCAACTATTCAGAGTTGCTGAATACTTTTGCAAGCAGGAATTCTCAGGGCTAAAAGAAAAGGAAAAGCCATAAAGACTATGTAATTCATATAATGTATAAAATATAGGTAAGGGAACTATCATTCTGTTAGCAAGGCCCTTTGCTTTGTGGAGCCTTCTTGCAAAACCCCATTCAAAATGTTTGAACCCCCCTTTGCCAGCCAGCATTTGCCAAATTGCAGAGAGAAGCCAAGGCTCTTGATTTAACATGGTGTGGACCTTCACTGGTACCCGAAACAGAACTGGAGAAAGGGAAATTAAGGCACACAGCTCCATTATATAATAAACCAAGTCTGAATAATTTTCCTCCTACAAAATGGTTAGCTTCCTGTTTTCTGTTATGGCAATTGTTGTTATCCTCCCAGCAAAACCTATGTAATGATTCAATACAGTTATGGGAAATGCTTTTGTTCCTCTTAGCTATAGCTCTTATTAGCTGTTCTTTTGTTAGAGGAAAGCCACAATGTTACTCAGAGATTTACAGTTCCCCTAATTTCTTTAACAGTTTTACAGATTTGTGGAAAGTGTCTTGTTTCTTTTTTCTTTTTAAAAAAAACCTCTTTTAATAATCTCCATACTGTGTTTTCGTGAAAATATGACCCTGCCCCCAAAACAAGCCCTAGCCCAATTTTCACACTTGCACCTAATATAAGTCCTACCCCAAAAATAAACCCTAGTTAAGCCCCACCCACCATCTGTTTGTACGAGGTGGGATGAGGTGCATGCATAAAAATCAAGCTAGTGCGGGTGTGTGAGGGTGGAGCTGCCCCATGCATTCCACACCCGCTTATGTTAGGACTGCTGCAGCCAGGCCTCCCACACACCCATACCTGTTGCATCACTGCTTGACTTCTTCTGTGGACACTTGTGGCCACTTGCAGCCAGACACAAGGCACATTGTGCCGGTGCCGTTGTTTGTGGCGGGTCACCATGAGGCTTGTCACGCTGGTGCTGCCACTCGCGGCAGGATGTCATGTGGCATGTCATGCCAGTGCCGTTTGCACACACAACGCACCTACACAAATGGCAGCACTGGCGCTATGAGCCACGTGGCGTCTGACCGCTAGTGGTCACAGAAGAATTTGGGCAGCAGCGCAACAGGTGTCAAGGCATGGGAGGCCTGGCTGCGGTGGTCCTAAGATAAACGGATAAGACATCCCTCAAAAATAAATAAGACATGATGCTTATTTTGGGGCCCCAAAGAAAATAAGGCTGGGTCTTATTTTCGAGGAAACACAGTAACATAATAGTAGCATCTGATTAACTTTTTATATCTAACTTGCCTACCTTTGTGCAATTTTTAGATTAAAAAATGAACACATTAGATACACCAAAAAATAACGAAGAGATCTGCAATAAAAGAAGTAGAGGCAAAAACCTTGTTTGGCAGGTCATTCTGTATTTTACTTTATGTTTCTGTGGTAAAGTGCTGATCGCCATTCCCCTTTGCTAAAACATTTTACTTTTTGACATACCTTTGTGTAGAAGCAAAAAAGGCTAGGCTATCTTTCTCCCTGCCACCCTCAAACATGGCATAAAACAGAAAACTTGGTCTTACCTTCTTTGTTTCTACTTGTTTGATAGGTAGCAGTCCAGACAGAAGGCATATTCCCTGCCCAGCCAATGGGGGCAGATGCTAAGGAAAATATAAATGGGCTGGACTAAAAGGTCACCACCTCTTCCTCTGGACAACCAGTCACTCTTAGCCTAGCAATAAGGATCCCAACCACCAACAGGCTCCATAGTGAACAGGTATCCTAGAACAGGCAAGTGCTGGATTACTGCCCATTAAAAAACAGAAGGAAAATTAATATTTAAGACCAAATTTTCTTTTCTATTTGTTGCTGGGCAGTGGTCCAATCACTGGGATGATTCAATAAATCCATTGCTTTTCCTACATTCAAATGATGTCACCATTTTGCTTTAGGCTCTGTTCTTAGAATTATTTCATTTGCCTCAGTAAGAAGCTTCTCTCCTGTATCAGTAAGTCATTTGCAAATATCACATAATCTTGATCTTGATCTTGATCCATTGATGCTCTTCTTGTTCCCATTTAGTACTTAAGAAGTGAATAGGCAGGGTGGTCCCTCCATAAATCAACACACATAATCTCTACTTTCAATGCTCAAAAGCTGATTTGGTGATATCGTCAAGTTTAAAGTAATCAATTTTCTTTACAAACACTAATTTGGAATTTTCCATATTTGATTGCAGAAGTCAACTTCTTTCCATAAAAATTATTATTAAGCAAATGTAAGTATTGTCTTTTCATTTTAAATATTGAGCTGAAGCCATGAAAACTGCTGGTTGTGTGTTGACTTTTCTTTTAATCAGCAACTATCTTGAAGCATTAAGGCCATCATTTTTTAAATCTGTAATGCATATTCACTGCTTTTTCAGCCATATAAGGAACGGCTGTTTCCACAAACTGGAGCCTATATGTAAAATAATGTTTAAAAATCTAGAGAGAAAAGCCCAGACTTTCAAGTATATCTTCAGCAGTGCTTTACGTTCACTGCCAATCCAAATTAATCCAGTGAGTAGTTCTCTTCCTGCTAACAGAGGCCCAAGCTGTTCTGCTAAGAATAAGAAAGTTAAGGAATTCTGGATGGCTCTAGATCAGAGGTCCTCAAACTTGGCAACTTTAAGTTGCTGTGCTGGCTGAAGAATTCTGGGAGTTGAAGTCCACAAATCTTAAAGTTGTCAAGTTTGAAGACCTCTAATCTGTATTTTGTATGAATTGAAGTTACAATGCCCAAGTGTATTTTGAAAGTGTAAAGGTGAAATCCAGATTTCCCAGTCTTGTAGCCTTGTGCCTGTCAACATAGTTATAGTTTTATGGGGACCAGCAATTTAGGAACCATCACTTCAAATTCTGTAACATCAATTAATCTCCTTTTCTTTACCAAAACAGGCATCCGTTTCAGAATCAGATGTTTCTGATTGAGGAAGTTGAATGAATGCCAATCTTCATAAAACCATCAATGTAGCAGTTTCATGTCCACAATAACTATAGAAGTGAAAATAAGGCTCAGCTAGTAATTCTGCCTGATATGTTGTAATCTTGCTGACATATCTGCCCTAGACTTGGGTAAGAGTCTAGTAAAAGCATGGCCATTATTGATTAATTCATCATCATCACTACAACAAACTTGATAAGTACTCTACATAGCTAAACAGAAAAACAAGTGCTATTTTATAGGTTGGCATTATCTCTGAAAAAGTATGAACTTATAACAACAGAAGTTATAAATTTCTGTACCGAAGGATTTATATACAACAAAGGAAGTTAGCACAAAAATGCCAGGAAACAAACTGCAGGTTACTTTGACTTCTTTGATTTCTTAAGACAGATATTTTTTCTCATGAGGTCTTCTTAGTGACTGCGATTTAAAAAAAAATAAATCCAATTTTTAATTTCACACTGTTTTCCTGTGGTCCAGCTTACAGAACTCCAGCAAGTTAATGTCCTCTATGAGTAGGAATGTAGTACCTCAGGAACAAAGAACAAGTGCTGAGTGGAGCAGGCACATCGAGCAGGGATACTTTCTGTAGTTTATCCTTAGAAGTGTACACAAATTCTCGGAAGCCTGCCCCCTACCAGGATGATCTTTGGTAACAAGACAGAAGAGAGGAGAACATCCTAACAAGATTCTCTAGCTCCAAGACTCAAAAGATGAATTACAGCAAAAAACTTTTGAGAATGTTGCATGAATAGCCATACGTCTCCTCCTTATTAGCTTCAATCATCACTCTCTCCTCTTAACACACTTCGGTGGTAAACAGAACAGAAGGATCGGGGTGTAAGTAAAGCACAAACCAACAATCTTTGGGTTATTTTACAAATGAATAATGTCCTAGAAGATCATGGTTAACTAAGCCTCCTCTTTTCTCCTGCAGTAGTAGTGACTGGATCACAGAAGGAAGGGTGATGCCTCCTAGTCTAGCTCAGGGACAGCTTCTTCTTCCCATCCCCCACCCCCAGTCTGCCTCTTAATGGCCAAAGACGGAGAACATCCAATCTCTGGATCACTGCCCAGCAACAAATAGGATGAAATGTTTGCTGGGACAGGCAAGAAGAGGGCACACTCAGCTGCATAGTAAGTAGGCTTTCTGCATCTGAAATGTTTGACATCTGTCAAGGAGATCAATTGAATTTAAGTTTAGCAACATGGTTCCACACAGTTGAGTTGATAATACCCAACAGAAGTTTTGAATGGCACTGAAGAAATTTGCTTTTAAAACAATCCACCCGGTTAATACAAAAAAGTAGGGATTAGCAGTGGAAGAGTTTCACTGCTAGAAATCGTCAAAAGAACGATCAAATTGAAATTTGGCTGCGTAAACTCAGCTAGTCCTCAAAACTTCTTGTATTGGGTATTTTCTCAACATTCAGACACACAGACAACACAGAGATAGGTAGAAATAAAATTTGAGAAAATCATTGGAGAACGATGCTGTACCATGTATACCTTGAGCCATTGCTTCTCAGTCAGGGAATCACTATAATCCACTTCCTTACGGTGACGAGAACCTCTACCAAACATCTTCTCTTCCTCCTCCTCACAGGTTAGTCTTTCTACTTCTGCATCATCTTTAATTATCCAAGAGGGCAACTCATCCTCTTCCATCAATCGCGGCTTTCGCTTAGGATTGCGGGCCTCCTCTCGCCTGCGATCCAAATCCATGCGCTGCAGAAGGAGAACTGCAATTTAAACTACATGTGGGATTCCACTGGATTTTCTAAGCTTTATGCTCTGTACAGACATTTATGAGGAACAGATGCAAGTCTACCATTTCAACATAACAAAATCCCCTCAATCTTAATTAGAGGGGAAAACCATCAATCTTAAATGCTTGGAGTTAATTCTGCAAATTAGTTGGCAAACTATTAAGAGATTTTGAATAACTAAACAATACTTGCCATTTTTTGTGAGGAGTAAAGTGTATAATACTCAGTTTCAACATTCAGATATGATGGGAGTAAAATGTTCATCGCTACTAAGCAACATGCCAGAATATGGAAATATTTTAAAGTCCATCCATCCATCAATCTCTGCTTTTGAGTGAGATAATCTTTTTTCATAGAATGGAAGAATCTTTCAGCTTTCCCTCTTTATTCTGTATTCCACTCATTATTCTATTCTAGACTCTAAAACACAACAATATCAGAAAGAGAATGCAATGACCCTCTGGGGCTTCCCATCTGGCCCCACTTTGAAGTTCACTATCAGGCTGGGAAAGGCTGCTTTAGATCATCAAAAGGTAAGTAAATCAAAACTATGGACAACAAACTGGCTCTCTTCATTTAAAAAGTGGTTCCTGAGATCTAAGGGGATGAAGATGGACTGCAATCTTATTGGTGTCATCAAAATAAGTAAGTTTTTTTCTCCAGGTTTCTTGGTTTGATAGATTTCTGAAACATTATTTCGAGTATATTCCAAACGTTTTTCTTAAAGAAACAGATTTATACAGTTATATGAAAACGCATGATTTGAAAGCAGGTATACTTTTTTCAAGAACGCAGAGAACTGTATTGGTCTCAAATTAACACTGCTATATTGATATACATACAATTTCAATATGCTACAATACACATTGTTTTTTGAAAGTAAGCTGCCCAATCTGGCTAGTATTTTCTTCCCCATGCAATAGCTGAGAATGGAGAAGAAGACACCTGCTTGCCTTTGTCCCTCATCACTTCCTGTATAAATAGTTAGGTAAGTAGTTGATGTTGGCTCATCTCAGTAAATACAGCAAGAGTAAATCTGGTTGTTCTTGGATGAGACCATCAGAGACTCAGGAATACAGGTTAGACTGGTAAATTAAAGCAGAAGAAAGCAGGGGACACTCACTTTTGGCATCAATGCTCACTTTTCCCAACAAGGATCTGCCCATAAGCCCCTTACAGTCAAGTCTGACTCAAGACACTTCACTTTCCTTTAGCACTGAAGACAGGGGAATGCTGTTTTCCTGCCTTTTCCAACTTCCTCCTTTCAATACTTGGAAGGAGAAGGACTTAAAACTATTGGATGAGGTGGGACAGAAATGGGTGGGAGAAGAGGGCATTTTTCCTAGGAAGGCAAACTGAAACTTGGGAGAGATTTAAGAGATGGTTAATGCCCTGGAACTATTTTTCTCAAGTATTATGAAATCCAAAGGATCTGCCAAAGTCTCTTAAACATGTATTTCCTCTCTCTAGCACATATGTATGCCCTGCTTTCCTCTGGCATGAGTGTATTACTGACTTCCTAAACAAAATTTAGCTAACTTAATGTACCTCAAGTAATAGGCTGAACTTAGAAGAATAAAGCTGACCTTTATGAAATGCAACAAGCAAAATAGCCACTCTCACCATAAAAAGATCAAACTCTTCCTCATGTCGGGCAATCATTTGGTTAACCGTTTCATCATCTGGAACTTCATCTTCTTCCTGAAAGATTTCAAAGTTTTCCCCATTTAATTCCTGCATGGCAATTCGTGTGCTTGGAGTTTTATATTGATTGTTTTACCATCTCAAGTTTGATTTGGCTACTTGTGTGAAAATATATCTGGTCGTCTCAGTGGACAGTAGCCACGTGGCAGACGCTCCCCATCGGTGTTGGCAATTTTGCTGACATTCTTAAAACAGTGAGGACTAAGGACTGGACGGGCGCGGCGACTGAATTACCCCTCTCACCTTTAAAGGTGGCTCCTCCGAGTCGGAGTTGAGGCACAGGGTTGAGGCAGTGTGGGGAAAGCTTGCGCTGCCACTGCCGCTGCCCGTGCTGTATCTGGTCTGTGGATAGATAGAGGACTTCAGTCTCCAGGGCTGTCAATCCAGCACCTTTCACTGACACTCAAATTCACTTCCTAGGGTGACAAGGGTTCATGCCACTTCCTTCCAGCCCACAGTCCCTTGACCTCAGGATTACAGAGAGCAAGGATCGAGGCAACACATTCCTCAGTCATGCACGAGAGAAGGAGAAAGCCATCCCTCGTCGCCTCTTACCTCATCTTGTTCCTCATGTTCTAAGATAGCCTGCAGGAAAGCTCGCCTTTCATGGCTGGAGGATTTCTGGTCAAACATTCCAGCCTGGATCACTTTCTGATCAACATTCAGCTTGTACTTGGCTGCAGCAAGTATTTTCTCTTCCACACTGTTGACAGTGCACAGGCGCAGCACTCGCACTTCATTTTGCTGCCCAATGCGATGTGCTCGATCCTGTGCCTGAAGGTCCTAGAGTGGTAGACAAAAACCTTCCTCACTGTTCAACAACTACGCTCAGCTTACTCTCCGCTACATCCTAAAGACAGAAGAGGCGATGTTGTACCAGCAGAGGGGCCCAAGACTGGATAGCTCTCCCTTTTTATAAAAGCAGCATTCATGCCTTAAGACCAAAACATGCATTTGGAGACCCATTTCTAATCCCATAGATCAGAGGAAATGCTTCTGTCTAACTCTCTGCTCTTTAGGTCTCTGGCTGACCTGTGAACTATCTACTAATGCTCTGTACTGTAACCCATCGTTCAAGGTTATCCAGGTAATGTTTAAAGGACAGCAGCAACATCAAGGGATGCTCTTGATCTCTAAATCTTTATTGGTGTAATAATCCTTATTATATTGCTTTATTTGTTTATTTGTTTGTTTGTTCATCCTTTTTACCATCCATCTCCCACAGAGAGATTATTTTAATTGATAAGTATTTCTTGGTTTCATATGGCAGTTCTTTTATTTGGCACATGGGTATAATTTTGGTTTTCATTAGCAATTAAAGGTTCCTCTTTAACTTTGCTTCAAGATAGTTAAGGCTGTGCCCTGAAGAAAGACCAGACTAGAATGAGAGTTTATTCTATCAGCTCCTGAAGAGATCTATTATCAGATGAGATAATTTGTTTTTAGTTTTTCTCCTAAGGGCACAGAAAAGCTATTTATGACAATATTCTAAAACTGTAATCACCCATTTTGCCAGAGATCTTGTTGTAGATTGTAGGCAGAAGGGGAACGCCAAAGATTTAGATATTCTTGAAACTATAAACTACAATAAATATGCCTTATATTTATAATCCACAACTCTTGATGAAATATAAAAAGTTCTTTCTTTTGCATTAGTATTATATACATAGTATTACAAACTTTAATCTTACCATTAAAAGTGAATGCTCTACTTATAAATATTTTTCCCTTGAAACATAGTAAAAACACTTTTGTTACCTGGTGAGGATTCCAATCACTGTCAAAAATAATCACAGTATCAGCAGACTGCAGATTCAGTCCCAAACCCCCTGCTCGGGTGCTCAGAAGAAAAATGAAATATTCAGAGCCGGGCTCATTGAAAGTTTTCAGCAGCATGCCACGATCTTCAGCTTTAGTGGTCCCTTTAAAAGCCCAGAAAAGAGAGGGTTTCCCCTAGTGCTATGATATTTTACTTCAGGATAAAAGCTATTACAAAAATTCCAAAACTCAGAGGAAGTCATAGAGAAAAAACATATTTCAACAAAACTGACAAAAGTGACATTTTAGAATTATTACCTATGGAGAAGTTACATAACACTTGAAGAACTAAATTTTTAACAATATTAGAGAATTTATAAGGATTGATCAGGTGGTTTGGATTGGAAGACATTGTTTGGATCAGAATCATCATGGTAACACAAGCTAGGGCATGAGAAGCTGCAGTTAACAGATACCAGGTATTTTCTCTCTATGCCATTCCTAAAATTATTGGGACAGGCCTATAATGCCCGGATCATAATATTAATTAACACCTAGACCTTCATTCCATATCAGCAACCTCAGGCAGTAATGACCACATGAAACAGATGAATCACTCAGAGTACTGTGGCTGTTAATTATAGTCTTAAGTGGGCAACAAAAAAGAAGTGCATATTTCTAAAAATAAAAACGTTTATTCTTTCCTAAGCTTTTCTTGGTAGTCAGTTCAGTATAACCTATAACATTTTTGAGCAATGGTAGGAGTTTAATCATAAACTTTAGCAGATTATGCCACAGGGCTACATAATACGCTAGACTGCAAATACTTCTAACTACATGGCATCCATGTATAGTTACTCTATAAATGCCTCTTTTCCTTCCTCTGCACAAAGTGTTATGGGGAGAGGGGAAAAGCTCAGTATCCACTTTTGATCTCTTTCTTTACAGAAGGGCAAATTAATGCTGGATTAAAGAACAAACCCTTAATCGAGAATGGAAAAAGAAAAATTAAAAAGAGAGAAAGAACTTTTGCTTTGGCTAAACCGGACTAATCTATTGGAACTAGACCACAAATATGTCACTGTAGATTATACTTACCAGAATATATGACAGGCTTTCTATTCAATCAGTGCTATTTTAGGATTAGAAAGAGATCCAAAATCTCTTATCCAAAAGAGATTTATAATTTCAGGAAAGCATTAACAAAAATAGTCATTGGAAAAGTGACCATACATTACTTAGTGGTTTGAGACATCAAAATGGCAAGTTGAAAATGGAAAAGTTAGCAATGGAAATAGGGAGGAGGGATGACAGCTTGATGAAGACCAGGGAAGCACAGAACCAATTTGTGCCAGGACTCAAAACCACACGCTCTTGAATGGAACGTGGACTGCCCCAAACATCTCAGCATTTCTCAAAACGTCATGGCAGAGGACTGGGCTGAGAGGGAAAAAATTGTAGCTTTTTTATGCAGGAAACGTAGTTCTAGCCTGACTTTACTGCAGCCAGCAACCTTTAGTAAAAGAACTCATCACTTCACCAAAATGGAATTGAAGGTCTTTCTTTCATAAGGGACCTGACTGGGGCAGGTCTGACACAAACAGTTTATACCAGCACTGAAGGGAAATTCCTTTTGCCCATATTGAAAGAGAATGAGCCATTTCTACTTTTAAAAAGCAGCTCCACACTCACATTGGAAGTACAATGTTTTTTATGTGGTTTATAATATATTGCCAGGAGAGATCTTATGGGGCAAAGGTATGGACCTAGAAAGCAACTAAACCCTTTTTAAAGGATTTATATCTTAAGAGAGCAGTTCTAAGCAACTTGCATGTAATAACACTGTGAAGAACCATCCAGCTTGATTCCTCCCATACTGAGTGGTGTAGCCACTACCATATCACTTTTGTTTATTCTCTGAAGAGACATTCTGCTCTCCACAGAAATGATCCAGACCCTAGGCCTGAGAAAACCTTGTGCAAAAAGAACATGAAAAAGAATGACTGCATTCTTAGTGCATGACCACTGCCAACATGGTGGCTTAACATGGCAACTTACACATACAGTACATATGTATGTATGTATGTGTATGTATATGTATGTATGCACAACATACCTACACATATTTATCTTCGATGCAGGAAAATTATACTCCACCTTTTTTATATGCAGCTCAAAACTTCATAACTTAGGTAACTCTTCAAGCAAACTCTGTAGCCAAATCAAATTGGTACTTCCCAATACAAAATTTGCCCAGCATGAAAGTCTACTGACAAACTTACCATCTAGCCTGAGGTATTTGAATCCACGGTAGGCAAAATAATCTTCCATTATGGTCATGAGGGAGGTCATCTGACAGAAGAGCAATACCTTGTGGTTGGTAGCTCGCAACTTGGGAAGAATACGATCTAGAAGCTCAAATTTCCCAGAAGCTCGATAGAGATCAAGACTAGGTTACGCATGAGAAAGAGAAAAAGGAAGATTTTTCTCCCCACCAAAACAACCAGTTTCACATGTTTTAACTTCAGGAATCCCCTTCTATATCAAACCTTTGCAGAACAATCTCTCTTTTCTTTTTAGACCACAGAAGTCCTATATTCCTAAGTTTGAAAAACTAGAATACTCTAGTTGCTTTTATGAATAAACCAGGCCTTTGCTGTTGCCGTCTCCACTATTCTTAGTGGAGAATAGAAGTTATTTCCCACTATTACAGATAGCTGTCAGGTTATAAGAGCTGGAACTGGAATTTCCATTGCTAAAGAGGGCGATAATAAAACATAATGTCATGTGATCATATTGCTTGGCAACAACAATGCTGTAACTCCAACATGTGCAGGTTGTTAATTGGGAAGTGGAAGGAATCCCAGGTAAACAATTCAGGGATGCTCCAGGGGAGTGAGGGAGGCCAGGAGAGACTCTGGGAGGGCTGATACAGGCTAGACGTAATTTGAGGGAAGCCGGGGGAGACCTTGGGAGGTCTTGCATATGCTGTGTGCAAGTGCAAGAAGGATGGGGGATGGATGATGTGCTGCATGAGCATAGGAAGGCCTTAGGGATAGATGGTACAGTGGGGCATGAACACCGGAAGAGTGGGGCATGGACAGGACAGTGGGGTGCAAGTGCAGGAAGGCAAAGGGGAGTTACCAGAGTGTCTTGTGACCTTCCTTGCCAGGCTTTCCCAATGACTCTGTTTGTGGCAAACCAGCAGGGAAGGTCACAAATGTCAATCACATGACTGCCAGCTCACTTTTATGATGGCCAATCATCATAAATGCGAGCTAGTTGCCAAGCACCCAAATTGCAAATGTGTGACTGAAGGGCGCTGGGGCGGCTGGAGCTTTGAGAACTGGTCGTAAGTATTGTACTACTCATTCAGCACCATTGAAATTATGAATGGTCGCTGAACAAGTGATCAGCGTGAGAACTACCTGCACTGATCTTAAATTAATTAAATCCAGAAAAGTTTTTAAGGGAGCCCAAGACCTTAAAAAGCATCACTCCAAAAACATTAATTCATATGATTAGAAATTGTCCTAGTGCCAGGATTGTCCATCAAGAACAGGTAGGAGATGGCTCTCGAATTTAGGAAGCCAAGCGTGAAGTCATTATTGATTCAGACTGTTGAGTCTTCACAAAGAAAACGTACACATAGTCCACGGGTGTCAAACTTGTGGCGTCACGTTGCCATCACATGACGTTTCGTGATGTTTTTCCCCTTCCTGGAGCTGGGGTGGGGGTGGCCTGCGTGTGACACATCTGGCCCGTGGGCTGCCAGTTTGACACCCCTCACATAGTCCCAAAATTTTAGAGTATGCAACTTACCCTTGCACAATGCCTCCAGTGAAGCCTAAGTGCTCAGAAAAGGACTCCTGTAACAAAATGTATGGAAACCAAATAAATATGGAGAAATGATGCCAAATATATAACAATAGAGGGTTTCGCCTTCAAAAGGCATTTTGATAGTTAATAGTCTGGAAGCAGGGGTGCAATGGTCCCGGTTCGCTGACGCGTGCTTTTCGGCTGACAGCCGATAGCCGAGCGGATTTAAAAAGACCGCGAAGGGCTGGCGAGGCTCCGCCCACCTGCCTGG
>JANHGD010002427.1:87287-102398 GCA_027560375.1 Imantodes cenchoa
CTGACTGCTTCAAAAATGTTCCTATGGTAGTTAAGTGTAATGGTTCTGTTCCAATCAATGTGTTTATTTGCATCTGTAGATATTTGCAAGCATGTGCAAATGTTCCTTTCTTCCTTAGATTTTTATATCACCTTTGTTCAGGAATTCACAGGAATTCACTGTGGTATGCACAATCCTTTTTCCAGTTTTTTCCCCATAACAACACTTTTGTGAGGTAGGCTAGATTGAGAGAGAATGAGTGGCCCAAACTCACACACTGAACACCACTTTCCTTCTATCTGGCAATGTGTAACTGGGCAGTCCTATTTGTTGAAGCCACTATAATACTGATGAGTAGATAAAGTATCACAGTTTTTACCAGAATGCAGTGATTTCTAACTGTCAGGATATTCATGATACAAATAGGACTAGAAAATATGTATTCCTTACAAGAAATGTTTAGGAAAATCCAATTGGTGAAATTTTGATCCACCAATTGCAGACTCTAAAGCAATTTTCAACGCCAGCTGCTTCCATCAGTACATTCCACTTGCTAGTCCAAATAAAAGCAGTTTCCCTACCATAAGAAAGCAGGTTCTCATTGTGCAATAAAATCCATACACAATTGTATAGCTACAATTAAATTAGTTTGGGAGGATCTTACTTCACCATCAGGTCCAATTGCTGGAGTCTGTCCTTCCGCAACTTCAGCCTTCTAAAAGAAATGAAGATCAGGAAAAAATATCTATTACAATGGAGAGAAGTATTTTAAAACAGAGAAGTATTTGAAAGGCATTTAGGTTACTTTTTCCAGTTTTAATGCACAAAGAAACAACATTTTCAATATGACATCAATTTAGATATTTGGACTTCTATATCATTAATGTAGAGAGGTTTATTTAAATATATTATTTTCATTTGGAAGTGCTCTGGTTCAATTTTCTAATAAATTTTGTAGGTGGGTAATACAGCATCAGTAGACACCATAGTTTAATGACATCTCAAATTGAGGCCAACATTTACAGATAAAACATAAGAGATGTATTATTAAACATGGCAGAAATTTCAGCCCCTGGAAGACTGACATGGGATACATCTCAAATCAAAGATTTACACAGGGCTTGCCTCTGAGTGATTTCACTGATCCGAACAGGTTGATTTAACTCACTTACCTTCTTTTTCTTCTTCTTCTTCTTCTCCTTTGCCACCTGTGCAGCCTTGTGCTGTCTCACCAGTTCTGTGAGGTTGGCCACATATTCATCTGTCTGCTGAAGCAGGTAGGCTAAGCGTTTATCTTTCTTTTGATCAATAAGCTTTCGGTACCCTTCTTCATCCTCAGCCTGTGAAATACACAGACGCAAGTTATAATTTTCTGAAATTATACTGGGAGAATTTCATGTAAATGATCAGTCAGATTCATTCTACACACGGACATGAAAAATCCATACCATCAACCGGCGCATCCTCTCCTTCTCAATTCTCTCATTCTCCTTCTTTTGTTCACGCTCTGTATTCGCATGATAAGTGGCCACGGCCTTTGTCAGCTTCTGAATCTTGCCGGTGACTGATCGATGGTATTCTTTGAAATCCTTGGCATGCTGGAGAATGCTGTTGAGGTACTCCTAAAAAAAGAACAGCCAAGGGCTTAATGAATGAGGCATGCATGGGTTAGGGCAGTGTTTCTCAACCTCAGCGACTTTTAAGCTGTGTGGCTTTCAATTCCCAGAATTTCCCAGTGAACATGGCTGACTGGAGAATTTTGGAAACTGAAGTCCATACAGTTTAAAGTTGCTGACACTACACTGCATCAGAGCTTGTTTGTATCACAAGCATGGTATCAGTAATTACACAGAATGCTGGTGTTAAATCCTTATTCAAGGATTTGGAAGGTGTTTCACTGGCCACAGCCTAAGGCACATTTAGCTCATCCACATTTGACAATGGTTAGCTCTTGTCCAAATATACATCTTCGTATCCTTTATTTATTATAATATATTTATTAACAAGCTAATAATAAGCGTATTGCATTGATTATTTATCCACTCTGGCATCCTATTACCGGTTGTCCTTAACTTACAACCATTTGTCTAGTGACTGTACAAAGTTATCATGGCACTGAAAAAAGAGACTTACAATTGTTCCTCACACTTATGACTCCAGCAACATCCTCACAGTCACATGAGCAAAATTTGGGAGCTTAGCACCAGCCTGAATTTACAATGATTGCAGCATCCCAAGATCATGCAATTGCCATGTGTGACCTTCGCAGCCAGCTTCCGACAAGTCAATGGGAGAAGTCAGATTTGCTTAACAACTGCAAGGTACACTTAACAACTTCAGTGAGTCACTCAACAACTGTGACAAAAAAGCTTGTAAAACCTGGCATGATTCACTTAACAACTGCCTTGCTTAATCAATGGAAACTGTTGCTGACTGTGGTTGCAAGCTGAGGCTATCTGAATGAATGCCACTTTTTCAAATTGAAGTAGAAACCATAGGTACCTGATGTTTTTGTCGGCGTTTTCTTTCTTGTTCAATCTTCTGTTGTTTTTCCAACTTCTCAGTGATGCGAGCTTCCCGTAGGGATTGCCGTTTGCTACGCTTATATGCCTTAGCATTCAGTGCTGTTTCCAGGGCAGTATCCCTTCTCATACAGACTACGACTTCTTGTCGCAGCTGTGGAACAAAATTTTAAAAGAAAAGTATATGCCACCTGAGAATAAAGTGTGGCCCAATCAAATGCTTCACTATGTTTAGTATATGTTAACTAAAACAGTTTATGTTGTCTCTATGTTTATTGTCAAATATCAGAATCACTGTTAAAATTGAAACATCTGTATTTTACACCACCCAGGATAATGAGAAATACTTCTGAAAAAGAGTTCACTATACCTGACACATCTCTGAGAACAGATTTGTCTGTTGCTTTTCCATAGTTTAAATACTTTTACCTATTCTTAAGTGTACTGAACTCTGCCTGGACGCAAAAGAAAAACACAACACCCATTGAACTATCCTTCTGAAAAGTAGAACAAGAGCGGGTATTGACAAGCAATATAAGACAAAAATATAAAACGGATTCTAAAAATCTATGGGGAAGAGAGATTAACAAAAAGTAGCAAAGTGTTGAAATAGGAACACGTCTCGGTTCCAATTCGGTCCCTAAAACAACACCCAGACATCTAGGTGAAACCTGGCATTGTTACTACGCTACCGCTATACTCTGGCTAAAAGAACATTTACATTTAAATATTATGTATATTTTCTGTAATTTACTTTCCTTTTACTTATTTGTTTTTCTGTTCTACACTTCTCAGAGTCACATTGTTTGGATTGGGTGGCCTTACAAATCCAATAAAATAAATAAAAGAAGGCTATTACAGAGAAACTAGCCAGCCAAAGCCACTACAGGATAGAGAAGGACTAGACATGCTCTCTAGCTTGAGTTACAAAGGGCCTTCTTTATCAAAATCTACTTCACTTCTGTCCTTGCCTCCTTGTTTTTACTAGTCATGCTGCTACAAAGATCTACTCATGTCAAAATGTATCAAAAGCTTAATGAACAAAATGAAACACAAAACCCTCTGGGCCAGCAAAGCCACTATGATTTTTTATGCATGCCGTAGTTTTCTATATTCCAAATGCCTGTGAAATTACCCCACCCGTTCAGTAGGGATCATTTCAGAGGGCTGAGATAGAACAGGATGGTCCACTGGCATGTGAAACTAGAGCTCCACTATAGCAGAAAATACAAGATCACTCTGTTGCATGAGAAGAACTATCTGCAAAGCCGCTTGGCACTATGTAGGTAAGGGGAGAACATTTTTAAGAGTTTCTATAAGAATTTTATTTAAAGGAAGCTACTCAAGCATAAGCTTCATTCTTTTACAATATATGCAAACTCTGGAGATGACTGATTTAATTTCAGTATTTAAAAGTGTCCTGAGTAACATCATTTCAGCAGTGCATCACCGACCTGTCTCTGGAAATTTAGCAGTCGTAGGGCTTTAAGTTCAATGGTTGCTTTGGTTCGCAGGTCTCCAGCCAGGGACCCGGGAAGATTTTCAAGTTCTTGGATTCTATGAGCAATGCGAGCCTGCAAGCTGTAGACAAGAGATTAGGATACCCAGTGAGCTTCAGCATGAAGGATTGTGTACATCAAACCAAAGATATCCAAGAAATCCAGTGCTGATCTCCGAAAACACCTGTTCCAATACGGTGCCTTAGGAATGATGGGAATTTTAATTCAAAGCATTTGAAGGGCACTGCTTTGAGAAGGTCACATTTAATGCCCAACAGCTAAGGGTGAGACAGAGACACTAGTTCAGGATTTGGGGGTTACTTAAATACTTGGAGGTACCATGAAAGACTAAAAATAACACACACCCCTCCCCACCAAATCCTTGAATGTAGCCAGGGACATACATAGAAAGTTTTCTTATATAGAGCAGAAAGACTATATTCCAAGTAAAAGAATCTACCCTCAAAACCAGGTAGCTTTTAATACATTGCTAAATTTATAATGCTGTCTTAATGCCAAACAGGCCTACCTATTCCCTGTAGCTTGGTTACTTAATACAGTTAACATGAAAGCCTACCATAACATCAACAAGACCATTCATTCAAATTAATGTCACTCAAATATCCTATCAGGGCAATACCAGCAAAGTTGCTATTGAAAGCCATTGTTTTACCGGTATTCTCTCTCTTGAAGGATTTCAACTGGATCAAGTCCTCTTGGCTTCTGGATTGGAGTGATACGGTTCTGCTTCTGATGGAACTGCACCATTGGAGCAGGTTGGGCTGGTTGCCCAGGTGACTGAGTTTGGGGAGGCATGACAGGGGATGCTGCTGGAGGTACTGCTGGGGGTGCTGGTGAAGGACGGCCTGTTGGCTGAGGAGGAATCAGTTTCTGAGGTGTGCTAGTAGGGGCTGCAGCATTTGCCATTGGTCCTGTCGAAGAACAATGTTAGGAAGATGTTTGTGGGGTTCTTTCATGTACAAACCTGGGGGCATATGCTCAAAATAATAAAATCTTCAGAGACTGGCTTCAATATTTAGGTGAATGTACTTAGGCATTTGAATAAATTGATTTTTAATTGTTTATCTTGGGCTTCGCTGCTTTAACCATTGTTTTAAGCCCAATCATTGTTGTGAGACAGTGGTTATGTAAAAATTGTTTTAAAAATAATTATTTAATAATTAATAATTATTTAGCCTATCTAAAAAGCTCTCAATCAAAACTGCATAAATATAAACAGAATTGCTGAGAATTATCCATGCAATAGATTGAACAATATTTGATTATAATTTTATCTGATCATAGGTTTTCTCCAAGCTATTCATGATGTTCTGTCATAGCATTTCAATGAGATAGTGACACTGACAGAAGAATTCAGGGTTCCTGGGTATTCATGCATTATTTTTTATTTATTTTTATTATTTCTACTATGGTCATTTTGAATAGAGTATGGGATATAAATCTTGTGAATAAAGAAAAAATAAACTTTTCTGATAAAGTAGATAACTTTATCCTTGAAAGTAAAGATACTACAGTGGCTTGTGGGAATGGCCTTGGGAAACCAAGCCGGGGAACAGTGGGATAAGAGCCAGCTTAGTCTGGAGAAGGAATGTGGGCATGGCAATGCTTCAGAAGGAACCCTCCCTAGTTTCTTGAGCTGCAAATGCAATGGGGGAGAAATGTACTTTCAGACTACCAAGATTCTGTTAATGGAATGTTAAATAGAATTAGTTCGTCTAGAAGTACTTCCGGTCTGGATTATTTTGCAAGGCTGACAGATACCCATCCTCAAACACAGTAACTTTTGTGACAATTTTCAGACTGTTGACATATTTTCAGGCACTAAAAGTCATATGGGTATCACTGAAAAAATTTGATATGGCAGCCTCTTACAGCAAAAGCCAGGCTGAGGCTTGCAAGCCTTTAATTATTGAGATGCAAATGAAGCAATGCAGCAATGAAAAACCCAAGTCCCCCAATCCACAGCCTTACCTTCTGGCCAGGGCTTGGGAGGTCCACCAGGGGGCTGCCCAGGCATTCCTGGAGGAACTCCTGAGGGTCCAGGAGGGGGCATATTAGGCCCTCCCATACCTGTGAAGACATGGGAAAGCATAAGGACAACATTAAGCTTTTCACTCCTCTGGTCTAATCAAGAGACCCAGAAGAGACCTAGGAGAACCTCACCTTGATGGGTCTCAAAGACTTCAGCGTAACTCACCATGAGGTCTGTTGTAGTTCGGAGGTGTTGGTCCAGGTGCAGGCCCTGGTCCTTGCACTGGTCCTGTTCCAGATACAGAAGGTGGAGGTAGAGTTGGCATTTGCTGCTGCATTCCAGGCATTGGCCTTTTCCCCTGCACAGCCATGTGAAGATGGTCGGGCAACGGCTGCCCTCTGGCAAGCATCTTGTAGGCCATGATCTGAGCCCTCAATTGATGCAGTTGATTCTGGTTAAAAGGAGTTGGGCCTCGATTCTGCTGCCCTAATGCTTGGGGGTCAGTACCATCTAAGGGGACTCCACCAGGGCCAGATGGCATCTGGGGGCCAGAAGAAGGGCCATTAGCTGGAACTGGACTTGATGCATGCTCGGAACCACCAAGTGGAGAAGGGTAACCTGAAAAAGAGCAAGACAAAAAGAGAAAAGAAATGAAAATGGGAGAGAGAGAGAAAGAAAGCTTAATTTGCTTTGTACTTTCCATAATCAAGGATAAATCAGTTTTATCTGGAGCACCTGCTTGCATTTTAGTAGACAAGGCTTGGTAGAAGCTACCTGAATGACACATTTTGGGTTTCTTTTTGCAAAATAAATGATGACATGGGGTAATATGTCATGTGTTGTTCAGCTGACGTTGTATTGACCTACTTTTAAGAACTGCTAAATACCAGATGATTTTTATTATGTCCTGATATGCAAAACCATAGAACTCAAAGAGGATGTACTTTCTTTTTCACATAACTATATAGTCATTCCAAAAGGATGTAGTTTTCCTTATGAGAAGAATGGTGTATTCCCCCACCCCTCAGGTTGAATCTTACCTTCAATATGTTGAGGGCCAGTATTTACAGCAGAGAGAGAGCCTCCTTCTTGCAGGCTTAGAATATGTGGTTCTAAATTACACAAAAATCCTATACAGACAGAGCAAGCTTCTTGTAGAAGCTATCTTAAAGTTATGAAGAATCAGAAGGGTAGAAGGAGATTTAATTGCAGAACAAATGCAACATTAAACCAGCAATGTGCTTTACACAAATCCTGAAAGCATGCCATACCTTGAGAATGCTGATCCATTGGACTTGGTGGGGGTCCCATTCCTGTGTGCCCACCAGCCCTCATTCCCATGCCCTTCATTTGACTGTAACGAGGGTCTTCAGATATTCCCTTTTCATGCATGGAATCCATTGGCTGCAATAGTACAAAGCCCACATAAAGAACTCCTCTAAACAAATTTGTTCCAATGGAAGGACTACTGTAAACTATGTATAGAATAGTCAGCAAATACTCAGATGACATGAGAGTTAAACAAGACTGAGATAAACTAGAGAGACCAAGCTCAAATGCCATGCCTTCTTCCTCAGAAGTAAGTCTCATTAAACATAACTGCATTTATTTCTTAGCTGGCATGTATGAGATTATACTTTTAATGTCCTATTTATATTTGCATGATAAATGTATTTATTAATTGGCAGTTGATAAATATACTTGAAAGGGACACATTTTTTGAGATTGTATGGTGATTAAGAGTTGACACAGATTTGAAGGCACATAATGAACGAAATAATTCCAATATATAAATGAAAATATATTCTAGATCAAAGTCATATTCAACTCGAATTACATTTGTATGACATTTTAAATCAACTTGTTAATATACATGCCACATTTTTTACTCTTGTCCTCCATGTCTTCTTAACTGCACTCAGTATCCTTTTTATAGTTTACACTGACATGTGATAAATTAAACGTGTCACAGTAAACCAAAAGAGAGCTACTGACTAGGTTAAGGAGCCATGCAAAAGACAATAATGAGGCATTCAACTAACCAGCCTGGGTGATTTAATATATTGTGCACAGACACTCACTATCTTCCTCCCAGAATTCACAAATATTAAATTGTGGAAAATTGATATATGTATATATCATGCATATAAGATTTTGACTACTTTTTCAATAGCACATTACTAGAAGGCAAAGACCTTATTTATGAACATGTATTTTATACAACCTCTTTCCTCTGCCTTTCTCACTCCACAAACTATATTATTTTATTTATTGTACTTTTCGGTCTAAAAGACACACTCCCCCCGAAAAAAAGTGGGTGGAAATGTCTGTGCATCTTATAGAGCAAATATTGTTGAAGCCCCGCCCACCCTTCGGCCTCTGCCTCCCAGCAATTTGCCTCCTTGCAGCAAAGAGCAAACAGCCTGGTCAGTTTCAGCACAGCCTGATTTAGCAGGAACCGCTGATTGGCGGTTGGATTGGCCTTCCGGAATACTGATGATTGGCTGTTCCAGGCCGCAGGGATCGCTGCCACCCATCGCTGCCTCCACGCGCCCCATTTTCGGCTGAAAACAGGATGTGTGGAGGCAGCGATAGGTGGTGGTGATGATGATCCCCACAGCTGATCAGCGGTATTCTGGGAGATCGATCCAACCGCCAATCACCTGATTTGTGCTAAATCAGGCTGTGCTGAAGCTGACCAGGCTGTTTGCTGTAAGGAGGCAAATTACTGGGAGGCAGAGGCAGATTTTTTTTCTTCTTTTCCTGCCCAAAAGCTAGATGCGTCTTATAGTCCGGAGAGTCTTATAATCCAAAAAATATGATACATATATTCACTAATACATCTTTAGTGTGCTGGTTTCATATAACTTGGCATCCCAGGATCAGTATTATCTCTCACAGGATGTTAAAGTATTTGGCTTGGAAATTTGTTAATAGCTTCTAGTATTATTATGATACTCACTCTTGCTGCCCTAACATAAACCTTCTGTTCAACCCTTCTCAGTGACGGCTCTTGCTTCTATCACAGAAAATTCCCTCCCTGTTATATTTTTTAAAAGAACTTCAGAAAGGCATTTGGGAACAAATAAAGATCAGAATGCCTCCCCCTCCCCCAAATGGTGGTGCATCAGAGCAGTGGTTTGTCTTAAATGTAGTTCTTAATAAGCTGCTCAGTGGTTTCAGAAATGGAGTAGCATAGAAGCCAAAGAAATCCATAAAATATAGTCCAAAGTAAAACTACTTGTGACACTAACAATCCTATCACAGGTAGTCCTCCACTTATGACCATTCATGTAATGATCTTTCAAAGTTACATTAGCAGTAAAAAAGTGACTTGGAACTTGTGAATCTCCATGCTGTACAAAATCCAGGCTCTTAGAACCAGCATGTATCTACGACAATTGCAATATCCCAGGGTCATGTGATTGCCGTTTGCAATCTTCCCAGCCAGTGTCTGACAAGCGGTTGTAATTGGGGAAGCCGGATTCACTTAACAAGCCCATTATTCACTTAACTACCATAGTAAAAGTTGTAAAATCAGCTCACATAACAACCGCCTTACTTAGTGACAGACGTTCCAATCCCAATTGTGGTCATAAGTCAAGGACTATCTGTGCCTCATTAGCTTGGACTGTGATCCATCAAAGCAAGTGACAATATATGCAAGTGGTGATATATGTTAAGTCTTACGGTGCTGCAGAACATTTTCTTGCTTCCAAGACACAAGACTAACACAGCTACTCTGTGAAAACAATTCCAATGTCGACTGTTCTCTTTGCAAGTTCCTTTTTTTGTGGAAAGACATGAATGCCTTCTATTCTACAAGACTTCTCCTTGGTTGCTGGTTGCACATCTTAAAAAATAAGGTTGTCACCTTCTCTTATTATAAGTAGTCCTCAACTTACAACAATTTTTTAAAGTGACCATTCAAGGTTACAACAGCAGTGAAAAAGCTGTCTTATAACCATTTTTCACACTTACAACCATTGCAGCATCCCTATGGTCACGTGATCAAAATTCAGATGCTTGGCAACTGACTCATACTTATGACAGTTGCAGTGGTCTCCTTTGGCAACCTTTGGATAAGCAAAGTCAATGGAGAAGCCAGATTCACTTAACAACCCTGTTACTAACTTAACAATTGCAGTGATTCAATTAACAACTGTGGCAAGAAAGGTTGCAGCAAGGGGGCAAAATTCATTTAACAATGTCTCACTTAGCCACAGAAATTTTGGGCTCAAAGTCGAGGACTAATTGTATATTTTATTACTTATTACATTTTTGGGAGGAAAAATAGAATGAGTGAGTTCTACGTTCAGCCTGAACTCCTGAATAAAATAGAACACAGAAATACAACATTCCGTCCCCACTCCATTGTTGACATTTAGATTTAACACTAAACAAAACATTCTGCTGTGCTACATTTCGTCGCTAAAATAATAAAAAAATAAATCCCCCTATTTCCTTTTCTATTTGAGTAAAGCAAGCTCATATTGTTAAAGATGTAAACAGATGAAAGAATATCAACCTTGATTACCTTATGCATCTGATGCATGTTATCCTGAGTATAACCTCCAGGCCCTTGTGGTGGTATAGAGTGCCCTGCGGATGGTGGTCCTGGGCTGGGACCCATCATACTATGTGCAGAACCCGGGGATGGCCCAGGACTAGGGCCCAGCATAGCACCAGGAGAAGGCCCAGGCCCAGGAGAAGGCCCGGGACGAGGTGTCCCTCCCATTGGAGGATCAGGAGTAGACATTTTCAGAGATGTTCAAAATAATATCCTAGTGAAAGAGAATTTATTATTAGGGGGGAGTATCTGTTAATCAAATGCAATCATCGTTAATAGTATGGCATAATCATAATACATAATCTTTTTCTAATGATACAACCGCCTGTTGTCAGGGAAAAGAAAGCACTAAAACTAAGTATATGAATACAGTCCTTGAAAGACTGTATTGAACAGAATTGAACTGGACTCACTTTTCTTTCAAATAAGTATCCTTGGGATATTGGGGGAAATAAAGGACTGTGTTGTCAAGCTCCCAAGTATCAATTCACAAATCATCTACCTATTTATTGATGGCAAATTCTGTGTATTTCAAAGTACAACTGCACCAATCTGGATGACAAGATGGCAGCAAAGAGATAACAGAAAATTCAAATGCTTTATTGTAACCCAGACACTTTTTCATTAACTGTATTTTTAAGGTAAGAGTTTATTGCAGTGTCAGACTGCAAAGAGTTAAAAATAAAGCACATTTAAAAAAAATAAGAATAAAAAACCCAAAACTGAATAAGAATAGCTGATGGGTTCGTTGATGGTAAATCAAGTTTAATTTTTCAGACAATATAACAAAATTAGGCTATATTGAAGGAAGCTAAATCATGCTAACCTGATCATAACTGTACCTTAAAAATCAGCTATTTTGTAAAGGAGTTATAATCAAGGTCCTTATAGAGGGTACAATGTAAGAAAACATAAGCTATCATTTCAATGACCCTTGATCCCACAGGGGTACAGTCTTATATTAGCCCTCCTAAAACTGCTGTGGATTGAGCCCTGAAGTGTGGTAAAGTTAGTGCTCTTCAGAATTTGGAGATGGCTTATGATAAAAATATTTCACTGGTTTGAAAAAAGGGGCTCAGAAAAACATTCTTGGGTTGAGCAGAATAGTCCTGTTGGGCTTCTAGGCCTGATTGCACTAAGTTTGCATGCTTATAACCCATCAGTAGCAATGCCTTGCTAGAAAAGCCAAGAAATTGGAGTTCTGTGAAACTGTCCTAGTCTATACCGATTCATAGAAACATAGAATCATATGGCTGGAAGGGATCTTGGAGGTCTTTTAGTCCAGTCCCTTGCCTTATACCATTCTGGAGAAATGGCTTGTCCAGTTTTTTCTTGAAAACCTCCAACAATGGAGCACCCACAACTTCAGGAGTCAAGCTGTTCTATTGATTAGTTATTCTTGCTGTCAGGAGAATTCTCCTTAGTCCCAGGTTGGATCTCTCTTTAATGGGCTTCCACACACTGCTTCTTGTTATGCCCTTTCTTCTCTGTGACAGCCCCTCAAGTACTGGAAGACAGCTATGATGTCACACATAAGCCTTTTCTTCATTAAGCTAGACATACCTAGTTCCCTTAACTGTTCAATATCTCAGCAACTTTTTTGTACCATGATGACCAGAACTATGCACAGTACTGTAAGTATAGCCTCACTAGTACATTATAGAGTGGTGCTATCACTACTTGTGATCTTGATGCTCTCCCTCTATTGATGCAGCCTAGGACTGCAATGGCTTTTTTGGCAGGTGCAACACATTGTTCGCTCCTACTTAAGTAGTTGTCTATTATGATTCCTTTTCTTATTCTTCTTTTAATTTTGTATGCTTTTACTGTATTGAAAAAACTGAGTTTTGTTTAATGGATAAGGTCCTGGCCTAGAAGCCAGGAGACTGTGAATTCTAGTACCACCTTAGCAATGAAAACCAGCTGGGTGACTTTGCACCAATCACTCTCTCAGCCCAACCCAACTCAAAGTTGTTGGGAAACTGGGAGAAAGAAGTATTAGGTATATTTGCTACTTCGCCTTATTTAAAAAATAATAAAGATGAGATTTTAAAAATCTCATAAATAAAAAAATAAAAACACCAGATTCCATCAAATTCCTGTTAAATCCCATGGTTCTAGAAAATTCATAGCCAAAACTTTTCCGAAGTAGAATTCAGTGGCATTTATTATTTAAATACAGTCATCTTATGTACATGTTCTTTCCAAAGAGCTTACCAGCTGCCAATCAAGAGTAATGGGGAAAATAGATGTGAAGACCCAGGGAAGAATTTATTATTATTTCAATTTTACATACCTTCATTTAGGTGCAACAAGATGAAAATAATACACTGACAACCCAAACCACTGAAAATGTGAATTCTGAAAAGGGGCTTAAATTAAATTAAACAGGCAGCTCCAAGTATAAGGAACAGCAAGGGAAAATTAATGGAATTACTTCAATTCGGATCAAGAGAACTTTGGATGGCTGAATATGGGGGAAGCTTGATGATGACAAACCCTAATAGGAAAATGTCACAGTAGAAACACAGGTAGTCTTCGACTTATAACAATTCATTTAGTGATCATTCAAAGTTACAACGGCACTGAAAAAAGTTACTTACACGTTTTTCATAATTACGACTATTGCAGTATCCTCATAGTCATGTGATCAAAATTTGGATCCTTGGCCAAATAACTCATAGTTATGACGATTGCAGTGACCTTTTGTGACCTTCTTACAAAAAAGTCAATGGGAAAACTAGATTCATTTAACAACCATGCTACTAACTTAACAATTGTAGTGATTAATAACTGTGGCATGAAAAGATGTAAAATGGGGCAAAATTCACTTAACAAATATTTTGCTTAGCAACAATTTTTTTTGGCTCATTGTGCTTGTAAGTAGAGGATTGTGTGTATAGAGAAATGATGAATTTTGTTGGGTTTTGACTTGGTAAAGGTATCAAGGAATAGATAAATGGACAGGAAGAGAAATCACCTAGAGGGCGCTACAAAACCTTTTGCAGCAAATAGCTGCAAAAATTTAATGGATGAAAATGAGACAACTGAGGACTGAAAAGGAAAATATTGTGTACGACAGGATGATGAATACAACCAAGGCACATCAGTATTTTGGATAAAGAAAGGACATGATTATAAGAAGTGTTGGTAAAGAAAAAGCTAGGAAAAAGCTATACAATTTATCTGATCAATAGGATAGAACAATGATGGCGAACCTTTTTTGGTTTGCATGGCAAAAGGGTACGTCTGCATGTGCTAGCACGTGCTCATGTACCCACACCCATTCCCTCCCCCATGCATGCGCAACCACACAGGCCTTACTGAAGCCTGGGAAAAAATGGCCAAACGGGCAAACCAGAAGTTTGGAAAACGGACTTCCGGTTTGCCTGTTGTGCTGTTTTTCGCATTCTGGAGCTTCAGGAAGCTTCTCTGAAGCCTCCGGAGTGCAAAAAACAGTGTAACGGGTAAACCAGAAGTCTGTTTTTCCAAACTTACGGTTTGCCCGTTGGGCGGTTTTTTGTACTCCGGGGCTTCACGGAAGCTTCCCTGAAGCCTCTGGAGGGTGAAATAGCCTTCCCCAAGGCCGAAAATCAGTTGGTTAGTCTGCACATGCATGCTGGGGCTGATATAGGGAAATGCCTCGCATGACTCCGATATGGCCCCAGGTGGCACGTGTGCCATAGATTTTCCATCATGGGGATGGATGATGATGATGATAATGATGACAAGAATAATGGATGGATTTAATGGATGCCGAAAGTAGACGATAATGGTCTGGAATTAAAGAGTAGAAGTCAGACCTTATTTCATGAATATGATTTTTAATACTTTTTTCCTTTGTCAATAAATTCCTCAAGGTTTGGGTGAAAGTATAGTTAATGTGTCTTTACAGGCAGTCCTTGACTTACGACCACAACTGGGACTGGAATTTCCAGCCTAAGTCATTGACGTTGTAAGTTAAGACAATTTTGAAGATGGTAATTAAGCCAATCGTGATCATTAAGCTAATCAAGAGGACATTAAGTGAAATGTGGTTGTGTGAATTCAGTTTCCCCAATGGGCAATTTTTGCCATTTTTTCTACAGGAAATTGGCAGAAAAGATAATAAATTGCAATCATGTGACTGCAGGACACAGGAACTGGTTATAAATGCAAGCCGTCTGCCAAGCACCCCAACTGCAATCACATGATCTTGAGGGTAGTGCAATGGTCTTAAGTCCAAGTATAGGTCACAAGTCACTTTTTTTGAGGCCACTGTAATGATAAATGGTCATTAAGTGAATGAACGTAAGTTAAGGCCTCCCGGGAGGTGACACGAGGCTGGTTCCAAGAGATTATAAACGCCTCCTTGGGTGAGGGTGTCTTTCCCGCCGCCTTGAAAGAGGCGGTGGTGAGACCCCTTCTCAAGAAGCCCTCCTTGGACCCAGCTGTATTAGCCAACTATCGTCCGGTCTCCAACCTTCGCTTTGCGGCGAAGGTTGTTGAGAGTGCGGTTGCTCGACAGTTCCCTCGGCACCTGGAGGAAACGTCGTATCTAGATCCGTA